>JAVJAQ010001988.1:0-309933 GCA_032362365.1 Zygogramma bicolorata
TACACAGTAATGCTCACTTTGGTTCTGAAAATATACCAATAAATATCACAAACTCGGATACTTTGCTACTTATGTCGGAGCTATCGGAGGGATTGAAATGATACTATACTTACTAATTATCATGTATTTTTGTGACATTTTATGCAGGAAACGTTTGTACTCTGTGATAAATGAATTTTTTGTGATATTCTCACTCCTCTGAGAATAAATCTAAACTCTGGGTTCAATTGGAATAACAAAAGAAAAATGTTTTAAACTGAAATAATCAATACATGATTTATTTCTCATAGAAAAAAGTATACGATGTTGCGTGCCTTCAATCGATTTTCGATATGAGTAACGACTCTGGAATTATTTGAAGAAAAAAGTGAATCGAGCATTTTTTTCCGGTGTTTTCAAATTTCTCAAATGTTATTCAGGTTTTAAGCTAGGAACCGTTTTTGGTCGGTTAAGTGGTATTTCTCTACATCTTTCTAAGGATGGCCCCTTCGCTTATGACCAATACACTGCAATCCGTTTAAATATTATGGTGGTATCAATTTGAGTATCGGCACAAACACGACGAATACCTGATTATAACAAACATCAAACGTATTTAGCATGCCACCTTCTATCAGAAGAAGAAAAAGAAGTGTATTTGTTCGATACATCGATAAATAAATAAATAAAGCAATATATATATATATATATATATATATTTCAGACAACAACCATATTATTTTCCTGAGATTTAAACGATATTTTTGTTCTCCATTCAGCACTTAAAAATTCTTTCTACAATGCGCCGATGACAAGTTATTTATTTTTTCATTAAATTAGGGAATTATGCTGGCTATGTTTGTAATAACTGTAACCAGGCTGTAGCTCAGCAAACCAAAACTGATTAACAAGAGCCATAAGTAGCCTATGATATAAGGATCATCATTCATTTTCATTCAGGATGGTTCAAATGTTACTCTGATTTTTGGACAAAATTATCACAAGTTTATGCAGTGGCGTAAATAACGCCTTGGCAACCTTGGCGGCGCCAAGGGGCGCAGTGCAGGAGGGGGCGCAACAAAAGGCATTCGATAACAAAAAAAAAAAGAAAATCTGAAATGAATAAACCTGATGAATGTCATAGAGATAGAGAGGGAGGTAAACAATTGACAATTGAAAAAAATCAGGAGGAATGTGTAACTCATTAAAGAAATTTAAGTAGTCTAAGTTCTAACTGATTTTAATATAAGCTGCGTTCTATTTGACGCCTTAATGCCCGAAACAATCCGGGCGCGTTCTCAATAACCTGAATCACCTCATTGCATTTATTTTCAAAGTCGGGGCGAGTTCTGTTCCATTGTTCTCAATTGCATTGAAAGCCAATACACTGCTCGCTCGATCGGACCTCAACTCGAACGCCGCATCTTTCAATTTCACGCCGCCTCTGGCTAACAATCGGGGTTCAGAGATTTTTTTGAATATAAAATTCCTACGCCTCTCGCTGGTAGTCATGCGTAGTCGCAACGAAAACAATTTGGAGGTCATGAAATATGGTAGTGATAGGGAAAATAGAATAAGCGTTAGCGGGTGTGTAAATAAGGCAAGTGTCACTCCTTGTTCGTTTATTTATACGTAAATGTTAAGTTTGTTCTAGCAACACATTTGACGGTTTGGAAATTGGTCTGAAGCAGTCAGAGGCATGCGCAAAATGAATAATGCTCTCCAATATTCATCTTGCGCATGTCTTTGACTGCTTCATACCAATTTTCAAACGGTCAATGTGTTGCTAGAACAAACCTATTATTTGCTTGTGCTTTGTGAGTGTTTATGTGAAGTATTTAATCATGTCCGATGAGTGTAAACGGCCTAGTGGAACAGAATCGGGAAAAAAGAAAAAAATTAGGAAGAAAAAAGACAAAAGCTGCCTGAAATTGATTATTTTTTAAATAAAAATAGTGATCTCGAAGAAACTTCTGGTTATGATGATAGTGTTGGTGTTATTCACGCAACCGAAATGCCTAAACTTTTGAAAACTTCTTACTGTGTCAGTGAGCACAAAAAAAAACATTTGTGAAGGATGAATAAGCAAACATATTACATCAAAAACAAGATTAAAATTGGTAGTGATTACTTTTTTTGAATTAATTTCATAACTAATTTTTGTCACGTGCAGTCAGTCGCAGCGTGTTTATGGAGATTAGAATTAAAATTTACGAGAAATGACATATGACAAGAATTTGTAAATCTAAACATTCATGACACAACAACTATTTGGCTGCTGCTTATGTGAACATTTAGCCAATTGACTGAACTCAATACGTCACTCCTTTGAGCTTAGTCAATTGTTTAAATTTTCACACAAGCAGCAGCAAAATAGTTGTTGTATCTGTCATACTTCATAAGTATTCACATTTACAAATTATTTATAGGGTGGGGGGGCGTATAGCCTACGTTTGCCAAGGGGCTTGGCCTACCTTAGTTACGCCACTGAGTTTATGCGATTCTTTTGAATGAAACACCTTGTATATCTGTTTATATTCGCAATCTACATTAAGTCAGACGATACCTACATGCTTCATGTCACTTCCAACCGTTCTGTGATTAGGTGCTTTTTAATTCATTTTTATTTCAAAAAATCGAAATATTTGATCATATTCAAAATTGAAAATCAAAGAAATGGCAATAATCACACTTGAGAGACTTGTCTAAAATGTCTTACAGCAAGTGCAATACATTTTTCGATTTTCTCTGGTCTCACAGGCTCAAATGAAATGCCATGTTTTGTCAAATATTATACCTCTACATTCCACACGGAATTATCTACTTGATGATGCCAATATCTTCCATGTTTTTTCCCGAAAGTATGATTCCAGACTTACCCCTGTATACGTTCCACACAAATTGTAGTTGAGTGTACGCTTAACCTTCCCACATTGCAAATTGGAAAGGTTTTTTTACTTTTTGGTAGCACAAGAATTTTTCAAGATTCTTGGTTGTCGCTACCTTCTACTAGAGCGTCTTTGCCGGAAGCTGTCCGAGTCTAATTTCGATTCTTCATTTCGCTAGAATGCTCCAAGCTATTAGCCTACATCATTTCGAATAAATTTGGAATTTTGTTCTCTCGCACCATGACGAGCTCTTATCCAACTGCCCTTTGTTTTATAAGTAGTAGGTATAGTCATCAGTGAATTTGACGAAATTATTATACATGTAAATGAGTTTCGTTTCACCACAGACTCGAAATGAATCCTAGGGAAAGAATTCTTTGAGAGAAGACCTTTTGGATAAACTACCCCTACGAGTAGTAGGGAACTTAGTTTACCGTGAGTTCAAGATCCAAATGACGAAGGTTCTATTGAATTATCCTTTTTATCCCGTTCGAATAAGTGTTCGTCTGAACTTTTGGGATTTGTGTCAGTCTCTTTTCATGCCACATAATTGAGGATTGAACGACTTACCTGAAGGAAGTTCAATCCAAATTATACGAGGTTGGTCACATCCGAATAGATCACCTTGTAGTAGTACCTCTATGACTGAAATGCGCAAGTTGAAAGAAAGAATGATTCACGATGCCCCTATCTCACGATTCCTCACTCGAATATCCGTCAATATACCTTGCGATGATATCGCCTTTTTGGGTCGGGATGACAGAAAAAATAATATATAGGATTTTTTTTTCTTCTTTGAGATGGGTGGGTGTCTCTCTATTCGGATGTGACCAACCTCGTATAATTTGGATTGAACTTCCTTCAGGTAAGTCGTTTAATCCTCAATTATACTTCGGTTGGTCCCATCCGAATAGATCACCTTGTAGATGTTTAAAGAATTATTAAAAGGCGATCAAAATTTTATTCAGACTGATCTCATACTAATGAAGTAGTCTAAATGAACTGTTTATTCTTCATATAATTCACCACTATAAACTAAGAATTTGATACAGACAGTATTTGAATGCTAATACAATTTGATGTTGCAAAACTCAAATAACCAGAAAACGTACACTCGTTTAATGAAATTGCGGAGGTAATCCGCAAATGTACCATTTGTAATTACTGGTCTATGTAGAATTTACCAAAAGTATTGTATTTTTCGGACCAGCCTACATTTGATCGTATGGTGTCCGTGCTCAAATCGATTTGGTTGGCCGCAGAAGTGGCAGCATGTCTTGTGCTGTGGCCTTTGAATTGATCAGTATCAACACCACCAAATTGCAGACTCATTTCCAGCAAACGGCTGAAGAGCTGAGGTGAAGCTGGGTGATGAGGATTTTTATAAGTAAAAATGAGAAAAAAACCTAATTGAATGTGTGCGGTTTTTTAATCGATAATCGTGGATGTCATACACAATTCACGTTTCACCGTGGAAAATGGTGAGAAAAAACACATGTTTGTGGTTGTTGCTCTCTTGGTCTTCTGTGGATAATTTGGTTCTCGGCAGTGAAGAGACAAGCACGTCTGCCCCTCAAGCGGGAAGACTCGGGTTCAACTTCCCATCGAGCCTCCGTGCTGGGACTCACACGCCAAAAGGCCTCGTCATACATTTTCTGCGGAAGATTCGACCTCTGAAGGGCGACACTTTTTTTTTTTTTTTACTGATCATACAATAAAAATGCTACTCATTCTGATTTTGAATCATATTTGTACGCTTTAGCAAGCTTTAGAGCAACCATAACAATAAGTTTTTTCATCTCCATAATTGAATGTTAATTCAGCTGATGATGAACCTATGTAGGTTCGAAACATGTACTGAATCACCTTCCTGACATCTTTTGAATATTGAATTGTGGAGACGACTTAGAATTTTTCTGCATCGTAAATAAGTTTGTGATATATTTTTCAAAATGAGGTTTTCCGATTTTTCTAATTTGGTCAACACTTGGTAAGGGTCCCAGATTTTCTCATATCGGGAGAAAAGTGGATCGTATTTTGAAAATAACCCTCTAAAACATTTCCATTGTATCATAGTTACCTGCATGAGATATCAGATTTTAAGCTGATCTATGTTATTTTCTAGTACTAAAATTTTTACCTGGCTGCACCCATGGGACGATCTACCTTATCCACATCTCCTTCACAAATATCCACCAATGAGACGAAAATAAATTGTATGGTTTCATCGTATTTGCAATCAGTGATGCCATCAGAATCGCTGAAGGTTCACCCCTCAGTTTTTCTCCTGGAAAATGGATGCCAGACAAAATCGGTTCACCCAGGGTGAGATGGCACCACAGTGGATGTAGGTGCTTAAACGAAACTGAAAAAATTATATATCGTTGTTCAAAATACAATATAATGGAATTCAAAATTGATATCAATTTGTGGAAACCAAGTTTGGGACTGCGATAACAGAAACACAAAACATGTTACTTTGTCCCCTTCAATCATTTTCAATATTCTAGGGAGAAAGTGGAAGTGGTGATGATTGGGAAAGCACAAATGTTTGTGTCAGACCAAGTTAATGTAATACATCAGTTGCATAACTTATGGGGTTTGGCTGTAAAGATAAAAATGTTTTACCCTATGTGTTGGAGTAGTTAGTAAACAGATCAACTTCAGGTTATCGAAATTTTTGGCCCGCTCTTGGAAGGCGTATTCTCGATATTGCATTCCGAAGGTGACACATCATGGCATTTGATCTGCTATAAACTCATATTTCGAACTTATTTATGAGACGAACATCACCAGTTGATAATTATATACACATATACACATATATATACATATATACACATACATATATACACACACATATATATATATTGTCCACCAGAAAACTCAAGTTCCTGAATATCATTATGCTCAATTCTTCACACCACTTCCAAATATCACCAGCCAGTCCGTTGAGGTTTGGGTGCGTCATTCCACACATCCGGTTGATCTGCGCGTTGACGGTTTTGTTGTCTCTATGCGACAAAATGTGACAGTTTGAGGAGAACTGTCTGAAGGTTTTGAACAATGATGTGAAGTTTGGCCTGCTTCACTGAAACCTTTGGCTTTCTCGTTGTTGCATGTAATATTCTGGAAAATTCAGGCCTTGTTTCACCTTCTAGTTGCCCAACATAAAAAGTCACTGTGACACTGTGTGGAAATTTACATTATCAAAATCTCCTCGATCCGTCTGCAAGGTTATACATCGGTGCTCCTCAAATAATTTTGTAGACGGCCACCTATATTCAACCACAAGGCAAACCGAAATCAAGTGTCGAATGAATTTATTTTTCATTAATATAGAATCCTAATGGTTACCAAGATCTCTCAAATTTGTTGGATGTTTCCTGAACACTCCATCTTGGTAATACTAATTGAAAAAGATAGATGTCGTCCAAATAGCTACAGATACAAAAAATTTTCGAACTCGAAAAATGTATAACCGTTTCTGAGAATTTTGTTTAAATATATAAGGTGCAAAGATGAGTCAAAACACAAAAAATTTAAATTCAAAAATTTTGTGTCTAGATTGGAATCGCAAATACTTCTTATGTTTATCGGCATCTGTCGAATCCACTGACAAAACAATTTTCAGACATCAGATTTTTCACAGCTCCAAGTGAGGGGCTGTGATGAATTCATGCAAATGTTTCAGATTCAAAAAAAAAATCTATAGCTATCAGTAAGACTCAAACCTGAGAAAATAGCTGAACCAAAAATTGCTCTTGACATTGACGGCTGGTTCAATGTAGTCAAATTCCAGTAATATATATAGCTAAACTCTCACAATAGAGGTTTAGCCGGCTGGGTGGAATTGTCGGGGTTCAGGTGCCAGTTTTTCATAAGGTAGAGTATAAAAATGGATTTTATATCTCTGAACCCATTCCAAAATGTTGGAGTTGTTAGTTATAGATTGCCACGTGCTGTCAAATATTTAATGCGACCAGCGTATAGGTTCAAATATGTTACCTCGTCCATTTGTTATTGTACGTCGTGAACCGCTCTCACCATCCTCTGTTTTGTCTGCTTGAGGTGTCCCCCCTCTGTTGATTTTTCTAAGATTGCCATTGACTTCGATGAGCAGTGCCCTCGAGGTGTTTTGAAGGAAAAGGTTGTACCTTCAGGTCTAGTGCAAGCAGAAATCTCCTGTGGTTCGACATCGAGGGAGGAACGTTGCATAATGGTTCATCAGCACCGGCTTTGTCAGACAAAGTAGTCTTGAATGCTTCAGCATATCGATCACTCACCAGGCACAGCTGTTCTGAGGGCTGAGAAACCTTTGCCCAACGAAATTTGAGGGTCCGGTGGAAAACCTCATCTCAGATGCCGAGAAAAAGGTCTGAACTACCGGATTCAGTTGGGGTGGATATGAGGTAGTGTAATGGCCTGGAACCTGCGCCAACAAAAAAGAAATTGTTTTCGTGCGCGAGACACTCGGCGAGCACAACTCAGGAAGTGAGCGGGACAAAAAAACGGCGTATGATGATTGAAGGTCAGCCGTAGAATGATCTACAAAGTAGATTGCCCCTGCCGATGATCAGAAATCATTGTCAGTCTCAGCCGTTTCCAATTATACGTCCACTCACGTCTTTGGTTCCGTTCTAAAACGTGACAAAATATGAAAAACAAAGTTACGTACGACGAGTAAGAACGGAGTTTGTCCTCGAGTGTCTTTAGGTTCTTCCTTGTCGTTCTCTTGTCCTTGTGTCAGATAGGTACCCCACCGCAGTGCGAAATCATCCTGGATATAACTACCGTAAGACTTTGCTTCAGTCGGTATAGTAGTAACAGCGTTATCACTACGGAAAGATTCACTGTTGGTGGCGGAAAATTCCGATGTCAAATCTGACGACGGACCTGCGCCAACCAAAAAGAAATTGTCTTTGGGCGCGAGACACTCGGCTGGCATAACTCAAAAAAGTATGCAGGGCAGAAAACGGCCTACTATGATGAATAAAGTTCAGCCGTATGTTGATCTACAAGGTAGATTGCCCCTGCCGATGATCAATGATCAGAAATCATTGTCAGTCTCATCTATTTCCAATTATATGTCCACTCATTTCGTTGGTTTCTCTAAAACATGACAAAAAACATTAAAAACAATTTTACTTACTGGACGAGTAGTAATGGAGTTTTTCCTCGAGTTTCCGTAGTGTTCGCCAAATTTCCACGTTGTTTTCACTGAGCATCGTTCTTTTGTTTCCCATTTATGGAAAATTTTCTTCAATTCACTTATTTGTAATTAATTTACACTTTCGAACTTATCACATTCAGCGCAAGAAGTATATTGACGGATATTCGAGTGAGGAATCGTGAGATAGGGGCATCGTGAATCATTCTTTCTTTCAACTTGCGCATTTCAGTCATAGAGGTACTACTACAAGGTGATCTATTCGGATGGGACCAACTGAAGTATAATTATTTCAAATCATGAAATATTGAGGAATTCTAATTGTATGACTGTTCGATATTTTGGATACACTTTTAACAAAGAAACGACCTGACCTATTAACATAACCTACCTACTTAGTATAGATTCGTAGAAACTAATGTAATTCTCAGATTCCATATATTGTTTTATGTCTCTAAAATTTTTGGCCACAAATGCACTATTGGTACGTTACGTGGTCAATAAAGAATATATCAGAGTACCTACTATTTGAACGTCATTATTTTGTGGTGGATAAATATTTTTTCTGTAGTTATCTGGGTTTCTAACCTACCACAATCTGAAAAAATAAGAATTAGTGTTGAAATATTTACAAGAGTAGAAGGGCAGATTTACTGGATAGAACAAGTCCAATTAGTCAGCAACTGATCGTATAATTCAAATTTGCCTATCAAAAAAAATAATAAGAACTAATTATTTATATAGGAATCGTTAACATTTCGGATACTGAATACGTTTCCTTTCTCGAGACTTGTACGCAAATTCCTGTTCAAATGCAAATATTTCTTGTTGATAGTCGTCGTAATTGACATTGTTCTCTCGCACCATAACGAGCTGTTATCCAACTGCCCTGTGTTGTATAGATTCCAATATCATTTCTTATTTTTTCAGATTGTGGTAGGTTAGAAACTCAGAAAACTACGAAAAAAATATATCTATAATACACACTAGCCGACCCGTGATCACTTCGTTGATTAATTATTTTTGTGATGCAATTATATTGTGTAAGAACCGAGATTTATCGGATTCATCAAAGTCAATGCATGTCGATGTCAATGCGTCGATTGCAAATAAAACCAGTGAGGTATTAGGGTAATTGATCTTTGCAAACAGATTCAAATTCTTCGGGGTTGGGTGGGAGTTGATTCATCATAATATATCAATCAAAAATACGTTGATGTTATACTATAGCCTAATATTCTCTGAATGCTGGGTTGCTCTGAACCAAATCATTGATATAGTTATGAGAAAATCGTTAGTTCCAATATGGATCCGGCGGGACAGCAGTTTTAAGGTACCTCTGACTGAGAGAACTCAAACTTAAATTGTTAACAACACAGACACAAACAACAAAATTTTCTACATAAGACTTCTTCCATTGGAATGATGTACCTCGGAGGCCATGATAATGCTATGAATATTGAATATAAAAATTATTTTGTCTCAAAAAAAATGTTGCGAGAACATTTGGGAACCTAATATGTCTTCGACTGACTAGAAAGACTCTCCTCTAACGATGTATAAAGAATACGATTCTTTTCGAAATCCCTTCTTCCTATATTAATTGATACTCTTGGTAAAGTTATCGATACTGAATCTGTCTTCGGTATCCAACATCAAATTTCCATGCCTGACAAGTAAGGGAACTTTACATTTCACATGTCAGTTGAGAAGACCGGTAGTTGCAAGTTTGCAGACGAGCGCATCTTTGATGTATGAGTGCATTCGAAGCATAACATAAGTTTCCTTGTAGATGTGATGTGAGTTGATGGTTATTGGATGCTCTTGATTGGTTTAAATCGTCAGTTTCAACTACAGATTGAGGGGTTCGCGTTATATATTATAACATGAGCGAGAAAATGACTTAATCAGCTAACCTGCATATTATTATCATTTTGAAGGAATTCCCTCAATATTTTTGCCAGTTTTTGATCGTCGAATATATATATATATATATATATATATATATATATATATATATATATATATATATATATATATATATATATATATATATATATATATATATATATATATATATAGTGTATAACTATATAGTAGGGTCTGCAGCGTTGTAAAAGAAGACTCTTTAAAGTTTTTCCAAGCTTTCGGAATGTTTTTTATTCCATCATCAAGAAGAATCTTTGTTGAGGATGTTTACATATATGGTAGTACTTCCTGTTTTATTCAAAACGATAATCAAGAAGAAAAGAAATTTATCTTATCTTATCTTAGTCTTCTTTTACAACGCTGCAGACCCTACTATATAGTTATACTCTTAACTAGTCAGCGACTATTCTTCCTTTATATATATATATATAGAGAGAGAGAGAGAGAGAGAGTATACATATAGAAACAAATCATATAAAAGTATTGATAGGTGAATAATCATCAACTAGGTGTAAAAAATGTCCAATTGACAATAAAATAGGTATTAATGGTGAACAAAACTTCAGATTCAGTTCTAGACATGAGCTTGAATTGTTCTGGCCGATACTTGATGGAAATCCATATTTTATAAAAAAAATTATAGTTTTCTGTATGATTCTCACTAACAATGGGTTTACAAAAACCCAACACGTATTCCGCCACAGGAAACTGTGATATTATTTGCTAGACAAAACCTTATAGAAAATGGTCAAAAATTTCAATATTTTGAGAGGCACGATATTTTCGAAGATATTTACAAACAACTATAATTATTCACGACCGCTTTGGAAAAATCGTGATTCATTAGACTTCAACTTGAGTAAATAATAATTTTAGCGGAACTCAAAAAAATTTAGCTGAAATGATATTATTAGCGGTTCGAAAACTCAACGAATCAATATAACAAACTGATTTTCGAATGAATTCTTCCGACATGAAACTTATGCTTATATAGACCAGACTTTTACTTCAACTTTATTTTTTATTTTTGCTCCAAGAAAGTTTTTCCAATGCTAATCAATGGAGACTTTCATACCCAAAATGTTTAAAAGTGTCGTTTTTGATTTCTTTCTCTTCCATTGATTAGCATTGTAAGAACTTCCATGGATAAATCAAAAGTGAGAGTTTGGTCTATGAACCAAGCATTACCAATTTCCTTCTTGTGAACTCAGGTTTTATTCACCTCGAAAGAAGTTTAATGAAAATAATTATAATACTAATTTTATTGATGCTGTTCTACATGCTTTGATTAATAGCAAAATTTTCATCAACATATGTTTTATGAGCACATTAGAGTGAAGGCTGCAGAGCAAAAGATAAAATAGTGGGAGTAGAAAAATATAATTTTGATATTACAAAATGAGAGAGGAGAAATGTTTTTCGAACCAGAAAACGACATCCAAGAACAAACCGAAGCACTGGACTAGAGACTTCACGTTGTGCGAAATATTGCTAAATAATCAAATATTACCAGAAAAGCTTGAACATGGGAAAATAGGGCTGGCTGACGTAAAAAAATAGGTTTTTTTACATATATCATAATCCATAAAATCTCAATGGGAAGAAATTGATATTGTAGAATTTTTTCTTGTATGATATAGTATCACTTTATTCGTCTGAAGATGCTTACTTCGTTTGCGAAACGTTTTATATCAGGGTAATTGATATCTGTCAAAAAAATTCTGTTGTTTCTTTTCTTCTTTTCTTACAATAATCATTTTCTATACTTTTTTTATTTATTTCATCGAAAGAGTGTGTTGAGATACAGCTCAAGCTAATTTTTCATGCTGCAGTCAAATTTTGTGTGAAATTAACATCCACAATTTCAATTATCACAAGATCTCGATAACTTCAAGCTATTCAGATAAGTTAGTTCACCTGTAACTGGAACGGCTGATAGCGAAATAATAAAAAAAAATCAAAAAATGCAAACAGAAGTCGAACGACAAAATTCACCGAATTGCTAAACGATTATTCACTCTCGAGGCGATTGCAACACTCAAATGAACCAAAATATTGCCCACATTCGAAGAAATTGCGAAAACAGTACATAACTTATCGGCCGACAACTCCATGAGAACCCGTTACATATATTACCCAAAAATAAACAAGAAACCATTAACGAGAAAGTGAACAACCCTGTGGCGATTGCACAGATGTCGAGCAACAGTCGAAACAAAAAATCGCTCTCCGCTCGGAGCTCGAAATTGCAGTTGCCACCAAGAATACGGATGACAAAATAAATATTTCAGCAGCTTCTGAATATCCATTTCATTGTTACCAGTCACGAGCGATTCGAAGGAGGATGATGTACTGATTCAATCTGTCAATTTTATCTCTAGTCCAGAATATGAAGTTGAAAAAAGGTAAAACCTCGCAATTTCTTCGTCCAGCACCGATTTTTGTAAAAATTGGGATCAGGCTTATTTCACCCTCTAGTTCATTTTCTATATTGTGCTGTTGTACGCTTTTTGTTTTTCAGGGGTAGAAACTAGCCCTTATTGTTGAAAATTATAAATTAACATTAAAAACCTAAATATTGGTAAAAATAGTTGAATAATGATTGTTTTATGCTTTTGGATACAATTTCATAATGTTTCAACATACCCTTGTTAAAAACTACCCTTGAAAACATTGAAATTTTTATAATATGTCTTCACACTGGTGAGAAATCAACAAAATATACACTCACGTGAGCGGATGTTTCTTCTGCTCTGCCTTCCAATATGAATGGAAAAAGTGGAACATATAACGTATAACGGGGGGCATGGCCCAGCTCTTCAGGTTTACTGTCAGTCATTCGATATCTGAAGTTAAGCAACGCCGAGCGTGGTTAGTACTTGGATGGGTGACCATGCAGGAAAATACCGTGTCGAAAGCCCGTACAGCTGCAGCGAAATAGCATATCATAGCTCGCAGACAATATATCAATGAGCACAAGATATATTGAGGATATGCCGGCCTTCAGAGGGGACGTAAAGCCGTCGGTCCCGAGTCCATGGATGTCGGGCTCGTTAAAGATCCCTACCTCTGGTTGGAATACCAGAAGGTTCGGCAAAATTTCCGGTTGGGGGAAGTGTGCTCACCGGCGTTGGTGATTGGCCTTGGTAGCGGAAATAGGCCGACGATAAATAAAGAAATAAAAAAAAAACGTATAATGGCCGAATGTACCGGTTATGTAGATTACTACGCTCCGAAGCGGGTTATTCAAATTTTTCAAAAAAAATTTAAGGTTTTTTCAACATAGCTTCTCCATTTTAGGTGATAGAAAATTTTTTTCGAGAACGATTTTGTAGGGCTTTTCAAGTGCTATAAGACTATGTGAATTGAATTACTTAAAATCCCTTGATTTTCAAATTGCGACAGTTTGAAGCGCTTGAATAATCGTAAATGTAGGTGTTAAACGGCTATATCTCGTCGAATATTCACTATACACACACAGGGAAATTTTTGTCAATGAAAGAGCTACAATTGAGGACTATAAGTTTTTTTTCGTATCCTCAGTATTTTGGGAGATATTTTTAAGAAAAAGGTCAAAAACACGAAATTGAAAAAAATCAATTTGCTGTATCTCAGTTCGTATTTGTCGTAGGAAAAATATAAAAGAAGCATTGTTTTTGTTTTTTTTTAAGCTGAAATTTGGCTCTTCATACTTTTTTTGATGAAATGCATATTTTAAGAGTTATTCGCAAAAAACCATTTAAAAAAGTTGATTTTTTCGTCAAAAAACTGTTACTTTCAACTTCGAATAACTCAAAATATACTATCTTTACGAAAAAAACGTATAGAACATTTTTAACTTAGAATTACTTTTTCCGTAGGGTCCTACAGTTAAAATGTAATAAAAAATTTCCACCCCCGAGATGGGGTGGCAACCACCCCCAAGGCTCTAGCGTACAGCGGCATGATATAGAAAATGATCCTTGAGCTATTCCCTACCTCTTGTGAAAATGTCCATGGTGGACGAAAAAATTGCGAGCCAAAATGCTTCATTTCCTGAACTATCAGTATACATTGAGGATGTAAGAATTCCCCACCTTCTCATTTTTCAAACTAGACAACACTCGACTTTTCGTAAGAAAGTATGATTTCTAGTACATAAATATCATTCGGGTGGCTTCACTCAGAAGGAGATCTTGTGACCCCTTTTTTGAAAAACTGTCAATTTTCAACAATGATTCACTTTCTTGAATCGGATCTGCCAATCCGAAGCTATCAGTATCATTATTTGTTTAAAAAATATCTGAACTACCGATAATAATCAAAATTTTTATTGGAATTCCATTTAAAACTACCGTCAATCCTTTTTATTTGTTGGTTTCTTCGTGGGTTGTTGAGTAACCACGATAAGAAAAAATAAAGATTTGATATTGGAATATATACAAGTCTTACAATGTAGAAAAACTCAAAGTCGTCTCCACAATTCAATTTGAAAGATTCAGTACGGTAATTCAGTACATGTTTCGAACCTACATAGGTTCATCCTCAGCTGAATGTACATTGAATTATGGAGATGAAAAAAATAGGAAATTCACATGGTGAAGTTCAAAGGGACATAAAAAATTTTGTAGTGAAAATTGTGATTAATTTTATATTAGGGGAATTTGGGACATCCCTAACACCATAAATACATTAAAGATTGGGAGGCTTGGAGCCCTTATGCCCACTATGCAATATTAGAAAAATCCACATTAAAGAATACTTTGGAAAACACTACCGTTTACAGATTGAATTGAGTAGGAAATGGAGGAGAGTCAGCTGACAGAACTGTCAACTGACTGTCAACTGTTAAATTAATCACAATTTTCACTACAAAATTTTTTATGTCCCTTTGAACTTCACCATGTGAATTTCCTATTTTTTTCATCTTCATAATTCAATGTAAATTCAGCTGAGGATGAACCTATGTAGGTTCGAAACATGTACTGAATTACCGTACTGACATCTTTCAAATATTGAATTGTGGAGACGACTTTGAGTTTTTCTGCATTGTAAATCTACTACACTCCACTTTGAGATACAATGGACTTCTACCACAGGTTATATATACAAGTGTATAAGGGCAGACTTCCAATCTACCTATCCACCGGTTTCGAAAAGTGTAACTCGTCCGATCTTGCAAACAAACAACTTCAACTGCTGATGAAATCAGAATGGATAGTTCGATATCTGAAAATTGACTAGGGATTGTACAAAGAATTGAGAGATATTTTGAACTAGGTAAAATAAAATAGTTGATACTGCAACTGCGAATGACCCGTACGAATATTACTATTAATATTATTACAAGTGAATAAGTCGTAAAAATTATGATTCCTCATATAAACTTTTTCAACCTGATATTTCATCCTCTTCATAAATTAAGGGAGGAAAACTCTTCCCTGTACGTTCAAGTTTTCGAATGATTTTATTTTTCTTGAGCTCAAGGAACAATGCCAACTTTCCTTATGATAATTTTATGTTCCTCCTCTGAGATCAAATCAAACTTTCGAACATGTCGGGGATCATTAAGCACTATTATTGTTATTAAAAACGTGTCGATGATATATAATAACAAAAAACCCTCGATTCTGACTGGGATTGCCCTTATCATGACTCAATACATATGGTGCCTAAAATCCCTCCTAATTTTTTTTTTTTTATTATGCCGTGGGCCTGAGGCCTGAACATTCTGACACTGATCTTTACTTTGTTGGGAAGTTGTTTATATTGGGTACATTATCTCTGAGAAGACGATTAGTGATTTATGTACACGGTCACTGAGTTGCCTTTGAGTCCCGGTAGTGCAACGAGTTGGTGCACGGCTCACTGTTCATGATAGGATAGGTAGAATATCTGTTGGGTCTAATTCAGGCGTCGATAGCTGTTTGGAGACATCAAAGTCGCTGTCACAACCATAAGAATTCCGAGGATATTTTCGAAAAGTGGTATTGGTTCGGACTTCCATTGTTTATACATATAACTAACTGTATTGAAGCCTGTTGCAAATGTAATATTTATGAGAAACTCAAATCATATAAGGCAATCAAATCCTAACAAAAAGGTTGAAATGGTTTTGTTTTGGTCAAAGAATATGTGATTGAAGGTTTGATATAAAAAAAAATATTTTGACAAGAAATTGAAATATTGAATATGAATTAACAAAGAAATATTTGAATGAAGAAATATGAATTATAAATGGAATGTTGAAACAAAGTTTCACGTTGAGTGTACTCACGACGTTTCGATCGCTGGTATCCGCAATCGTCTTCGGGTGATGACTGACAACATTTCGAGGTATGGTGGGATATAAAGACCCAAATTCACTATGGTTGGGAAAGAGGTTGTTACTACTGGAGCGCATCGATCGGTGCTATTAACGAGGCTCATCGATCTGCGCTACTAATGAAGCGCGCTGATCGGTTTGAGCGGGAAAGGGTTGTATTGGCGCGAGGTTCTCCTTTGTCGAGCCGAAGTTGGTCCATCCTTCGGTTGAGTAGTTTCCACAAATCCAGGTTTTCACGCTGAAGTAACTTAATGCATCGTTGTTTATTATAAAGGCAACTCCCTTGTATTTCTCTTTGAACCAGTGCTCCTTCCATTTATTGACCTCGGCTTCAGACAATTCAATTCTCCGTTATTCTCAATCTCATGGTTTCTCCTCGTTTTGTGCTGTTCTTCTCACTTTCAATGGTCTTCTGGTTTCTTCTATGTAGGATTTGTCGCACTCGCATTCGCTGTTTTTATTCGGTGGTCGAATTTTTATGAGCTGTTTGCGTATTGTATTTCCTGGTCTGAAACAGACTTCGACGTTGTACTTCCTTCCTATCTTCTTGATGCTCTCTGAAAGTCCTTTCACGTAGGGAATTTCAAAAACTTGTTGTTGCGATATCTCCTTGGCATTCCTTCGATTCGTCGGGCCAATGTCTGGTCGACCAATTTCTTCGAGTAGCCGTTCTTCTGGAGTCCCTTCCTTATGTTGTTCAATTCCTTGTCGAGACTTTCTCTGGTATGGCAGAGATTGACTGACCGATCGAATAGAGACTTGAAGATTTCCCTACTTCGTAGATTGATGGTGGTTGGATTATTCATTCCAATACGCGTTGGTTTTCTGTACACCGACGGCGACGTTTTCTATATATTTCTGGACATCTTCACCTTCTCGTCGGAAAATGGCAATTTGTTCTGATATTCTTTGTCTATTTTGGATTTGATGGTGGGCCTCACGTTGTTCAGTCAAGCGAGACAGGCGTCCAATTCTTCATCTTCGATGAACGTGTCGTCGACGTATCTCAATCAGACGCGGGGTTTCTTCTTGGCGTGTTCGATGGCGAATGCTTTGAACCATTCCATGTAGATGTTAGCTATAAACGGTCACAATGGTGATCCCATTGGTAACTATAATAACTATTGATTGTGAAAAATTTGGAATTCTGGAGAGTAAAAATCGGTAACAGTTTGAGCGAATCGCTTCGCTTTGATTTATTTTGTACTTGCAGATTTTTACTACCGGCGAATGACAAATTAGAAAGGACTATTCGCTTCAAGAAACAACAAACCGACTACACATGACATTTTCCTTACGCAATGATTCTAGACGTCTCGCGACTAACACGCACCTGATATTATTTATCCAAGGTCTACAGTTTCACTGCGATTGTTCAGTTCTCACTTTTCATTGTCAGCAGTCGAGTTCGAGAAGAGAAGATAATCGATTGTGCCACTTGAACTGGAAATGGTCCTGGCTTCTACCATTGGACCTAAAACCTCTACCTTGGTCGCTATATTGAAGTTTAAACTATATCTAGCCTAACGACCAAGAAATTCACAATAAAGATATTCGTATTCGGTTGAAAAATTGCATAACTGCAACGTCTCAAAAATTCCCCCAGTTGTTGATGTCTTTCGAATATCTCCCAGCCTAATACCACTAGATCCGTTTAGGAGCTAGATATAAAATCATTTTTAAATGAACACCGTTCCGGGAGCTTATATTCACTTCGATAAACACAACGATTCCATACAAACAACAAACCTACTACCCATGACTATTTCATAACGCATCGATTTTAGACGCCCCGAAGGTAACACGCCCCTGCTAATATTAACCCCTAGGGCTACAACTGTACCTCGATCGTTTCGTTTTCCACTTTTCGTTGCTGGCAGTCGGGTTTAATAATCCTGCAGGCACAGACAGACCGACGAGAGAGTCAGTCGGTATCAGGTTCACGAGAAATACGAACCCTTTTATGTAAGACACCGCGGGCAGAAACACGAAGACCGTTCAGGACTGGTATTAGCATGCCCGGAGGGCACCGGAATAGTTTTGTGCTGTATTGCCGCGGGAAGAATTCAATTTTTTGGGGGAATTTTTTATAGTGCAGTCAATTTTCCAGAGGATCTTCGAATTTGTTTTGAGGTCAAGTTCTCGAATTATTCGCACGGATTTCGTTGGATATGGTTTTCTACATCACTGAAAGAATCAATTCATTTTCCGAACTGAAGGTCTTTCCATATTTTCACTCACTTCTCCAGAAAATAACTGGTCCTCAGGAAATTTCAAGAAGGGCATTGGATTAATTCTCACACGGAGGTCCTGGAGTATTCGTAAGAAACTTCTCCCGCATATTTTTTATTTCCAGTATTCGAAAAAAAAAAAATTCTATAGTTATATTACAAGGTGTTTGAGTCATCATCATTTCATACCACTTTCAGAGTCAGCTAAACCACCTAATCAATCGTGTGCTTGTGTGTGCAAGTATTCTCGACAGAAAATGAGATCGCAGCGCCAGCGGGGAGAAACGCGGAACTGTCGATGGTTATATCTAAGGTGACTATATACTGGTGTGTTTACTCCATATAAGAGGTTGTCAGCAAATCAGACGACCGATATGGCCAACTTGATCAAAAAATTGATGATGTAGGCGTAGTAGTACTGCAAAAAATCCGCCAGGTACCGGCACTCTTGCAGTGGAGATGACAGTCCTGTGTTGCCAAGTGGCCATGTCGTTGCGAATTCTGGTCCAGATCAGTAGAAACACAATGCAAATTTATTCCAACTGAGAAATTATTTTCAAACTACATGGAATAAAAAACGCATAAAGTTAAACACAAATTTGGCGCGTTTTGGTGTTTTCAAAAACATCAGAATTGGCAACAGCAACATGGATCGAGTGATCACGAAAATTAATAGAAATTTTTGATAACCAGCGCTCCCTCATGGCCACTGATGAGCTCTCACGCCTTGTCTACAGGTTCGTCTGAAACAATATCGCAACATTAGAAACACCAGTATATAGACATCTTAGTTATATCGCTATGTTTACATTTGCCTGTGTATATATGGGGCTCTGATGTTCTCCTGTTCCTTTTCTACTTGGAATTTGCAATTTCCTATCAATTTTAATGTGAAAAATGACTGACTTACTAACTAAATCGACAGTTGAATACTTGAGAAACATTTCGTTGAAATAATTCGAAAGACTGAAGGTTGCTTCAAGATGAGACTTGGATTCATGAGTTTTTGCGATCAAGTCGGATTTACTGGACAAATAGTATATAATTTATTGTGAAATGCATACCAAAAATAACTGAAAATTACAACCCTCAGTCAAAAAAATTCAATTCAATCACTTGCCGGTAATAAAGTAACAGAATAGTAGTAGTTTTCAGCTGTTAAATGTGATTCTTCCTAATAATTGGAGTTATGCATTATACACTAAATTATATATTTCGCCAATACCGTAGTGATTATATCAAATTAACACGTCTATTTCTAGAACTAGAAAACAACAAGAAGTAAATTATACGCTCATAATAAATAAAAAGCAGAAAACCTTTTAATTATTTCACTGGAATTTTTCCAAACTTCTTGAAAATCTCCACACTTGAAGCTCAAATACACACAAGAATCATAAAAATCTCAATTTGCTGAAATTAACACAACGGACTCATATAAACACATGCAAACTAGAGTAGAGCGATCTAATCATCGAGTGTTCCCGCAAAAGTCGATAGGGGGCGTATCACTTATTTTTTATCGCGAATTGAGCTGTTTCTGAGTCTATATTTGGATGATACAGAAGAAAACATATATAAGACTCAATGGTAAACTAAATAAAAAAGAATTAAGGATATCTATTTCCTGAGAATTTTTATTCAGGATGGTGATGGTAGGTACAACGGAAAAATTATGAAAATTTTTGATGAATAACTACTTATTAATTTTTGAATATGTTGAGTTTATTTTTTTTCCAAATATAATTCTTTAATGACTGTTCATATATTTCAACAATTTTTTCAACGTACTCATTTCAGTGGGCGAAACATTTGAAACGTTTTGGCCCCAAAAAATTTGGATCGTTGTGTATGTGTTTTCTAGAAATTGGTATGACAAATTTGTCATTGACAGATCTGGTTTATCTATCTTTAGGGGTGACATATTGTACCTTATTATAAAACATATATATTGGGCAATGGAATGTATATGAACTTCTTGCATCTGAAATTTCAGTTCCTTATAGTTTTTGAGTACATAGGAAAGTAACTCGTGACTGATCGATATATAGAGTTCTAGCCTCTACACTTGTATAGATTCCGATATTAATAATTATTTTTTCAGATTGTGTAGGTTAGAAACCCAGAAAACCACTATCTATGAATTCTGCTGTGGTAAATGAGGTAAACATCAAGGAGTTAACAAGAGTTGGATGAAATTCGGTAAAGGTTTTACTGGGTCCAATGTCGTGAAAATTTGAAGAAATGATGCCGAAGATATTCAAAATGTGAAGCAAGCATAGGCCCCAGAACAAGATCCAGATGCAAGAAGAAGCAATATAATGTAGGTGCATCCATTGAATCGCCATCGATGATCATTTCCGATGACGAATGATGTCAACAAATGCATAAGCGTTGCCAAGATTATTTCAGTAAATGGGTTGAAGCTTATGCCCTGCCGAATGAAGAAGCAAATGTAGTTGCAAGAGACCAGAGCTTCTGCAGGAAGAAATTTTGTACCGAACTCATTCAGGAAAGTTTGTGAATTGATGGAAATCAGTAGGACCAGAACAACTGCCCTCCACCCAAAAGTTGTTTAAAAGGTTCAACAGGACTAGGGAAGAATATCTATCCAAGGCTGAAGGAGTATCAAGAAGACTGGAATCGACATCTTTTACTATTTTAGATGGCCTACGCAGTAGCTGTGGATGTGACTTGATGTTCGGATCACCAACTGCTGGAGAGAAACAGGTGTGGGATTATGCAGAGGGCAGCTTGGCAGGAATCCACGAAATTGCGAGAAAAAATTGAAGATAATGAATAGATGAAGGCTCGATACAATCCTATAGTAAATCCTGTCGGATTCAAAGAAGACGATCTAGTGTGCCTATACAACCCTCTCCGAAGGAAATAAATTTCTCCAAATCGACACTATTTTGGGAAGGACCCTATACGATAGTGAAGAGGATGAATGACGTAGAGTACAGGATTCAACAGGCATTGTTTGATCAAATCGGCCATAATTGTTCCTAAACAGAAATGAATCCTCTAACACCGTCGCTGAGCATCATAAATAGAAAAATTCGATTGGCCAATCAGGATAGCGCCAGAGTTTCTCAATGCGAATATTCTCGTCGTCAATGCGCAAATAGACTAGTCCGGAAAAATCTTCTCTACCTGAAAAGAGTATAAAAAGGAAAGCAATTCATCGAAACGGCAGTTTTTACTAAAAAGTGTTGGATTTGTTAGTCAGTTGAGGAGTCTAAGTCAATGCGGTAGTTGTATTTAATATTGAAGTAAATTAAAATAGTTTTAGTGTTGTTTGGGGAATTATTGAGATATACGAGCCCAGAAATATCGTAACACATCGTCAGCACAATTTAAAAAAAAAAGTTTTTTTATACTTATGTTGAATATTTCACCCGATTCGAAAAGCAATGTAGGTATACATTTCTATCAAGTAAATGCTATTTTTGTGAACCAAGGGGAAGGAGATGTCTATTCGTTTACAATTTGGATTCTAATATAAACACGACCTCTGAGAGAGAAACAGATTCGGGGGGTTTCCAAGATCACAAAAAAGGGGTCAAAAAGCTGTACTAGTCCGATGAACCAACCAACTGTAATAATATTTCCAAGGGAAGGACAGTTGATGATATTTCAGAGCATTGTCCATCCAACCTGAAAATTTCTTCATTTAACGACTTCCCGAAAATTCGATAGATGATATCGAAGGACCGAGATGATGGCTCTCCTTCGATCGAGTTCAGCAAAAGTTCGCAGACCACTGAACCAAAAAAACGGATTCCTTTCCTGTTCCCGTAATGGAGGGCCAGGAAATGGTTACGCTGAAATTCCACTCTGAATTTTGAATCAGTCGGAATATACGTTGTTACCACTTGGGGGAAAACCAATTTTTTGTGAAAATCGCAATTTTTTTTGCTAGTGCAAGTTGGTCGAATGGAAATTTACAAAGATGAAAATGTCTTCATACTCCGGATGGGATGGATAATTCTGGATTCAATAATAACAAATATACAAAGGGTCATCAAAGCTGTGTTTTAATCATGTTCTCTTGGACTTATACCCATAATGAATCTATGTTTAATTGCAGTATTTGTTCATTTTGGCCTAGAAAATGACGATCACACCTTCTCTAAGGGCTCCTTCTGAGTTTAATCGTTTTCTTTTAAATGAGATAGAGAAACTCTCAGAGTTCTCTGCTATATTACGGGTATTCAGCTGATAAACGAAAAAATCCTCTTCAAAAGTCAAATAAGGAATAGGTTCCCTATGTTCCGATTTATGAAATACAGGAATTCACATTAGTTATCCAGCACATTACAATTTTCAATAATTTGAACCGTATTCAGAAGGCAAGTGAAGATATTCTCTTGCGTAAGGAGTGTTTTGATTTATCTTGTACATATCATGGTGAAAAATGCAAATATGGTATGCACCTAAGGTCAAATCTTGGAATTACTCATTCGTGAGACGAGAAAAAATGACACCAAGGTTTCCAATCATATAATCCCCCTGCCCATTTCTCAAATGAAAATTTCCCGCCTCAACTCGGTTTTGAACCACATTGTAGGTGGACAATTCGATGAGGAGATATATATCGTGCAACCCATATTCCAGAAAGATATTATTTCTTATGAAACCAATGTTTCACGAATAGAGTTTCTCTCAATACCAACGACTTTAAGCTGAAATATAGAATCCAAAACTTGTTTATTTTTCGAGCTTCAATATTCAGAATGTATTTCATGATTCCCCAAAGGGAACGTTGTTTTTCTACGACAGTTGTTAAATATATACTTTTAGTGTGATTTCAACAATATGACACTTAACTCACGGCCATTACCCACGCACAACACCAACATCATTTAGCCACGGCCGGCAAAAGGTACTATAAAGGTGCATAAATACGATAATTTGTGTATGTTTCCGACAACCTCTTTATCCAAACATGATGTTGTGTGCCAGGGAGATTCAAAATAACTTGATACTACTATTTACTTCATCAGCTCGTATCAATTTCCTGGCAAAGAAAGCAAAAAAAATAAATATTTGTAACAATTGCTTGATATCAGAGTCAAAAATGGAATAATGCGTTCATTCGAGTCGCGAAACCACGGTCCATTTATGCCGTTTCAGCAAAGTGCTCTTCTACTGAAAAAACATATGTCGGCGTAAAAATGCCTTCTTATCATAAGTATGTGAACATGGATTCGACTCTTATTCGCTTTAGAAGAAATCCTTTGAAATTTCATTGCAATATGATTATTTATATATACTGAATGTTCATAATTATAATGTCCTTTTCAAGGAAACATATCACCCCCGCTAACAAGAGTTTTGATAGGGTTTTTCCTACTGTGAAGTACCTACGTTTGAACAGGTTATTATTATTTTGATTATTATTGAGTATTGTTATTATTATTGAGAAAGAAAGGACAACAGTACAGTTGAACAAAACTTATCTCCTCTTTTTACAGGAATGCGTAAATTTGCTATCTCCCGATTTTACTCACTGGAGCAAAGACTACTTGAGCAACCGCAAATTAATTTTGTTTGATTCACCACCCTGATAATGCTTCAAAAAAATAACGTGTAGTTCAAAATTGTCCAGAAAAACATTCGAACAAAAATCACTAAACGATCATTTGATGATTGGTCCTCAGTCTCAATATATTTGCAACCTTTCAATTCAATTTCGTCTTCACCCTCATGTTATATGACGTGATATCCAAAAAATGTACAAAATGATATGGATAGATCGCTTCCAATGGGACTACCAACGAATTGGTTCATTTGGAACATCAAATTGTCAACCTTCACTTAACGAAAGATACTGGAGATCAGATCCCTTCCTGTGAAGAATTCACAACAATTCTCAGATGAATTGAATCTATATCAAATTCTCGTCCTTTAATACATCTTTCGTCAGATATTGAGTTGGATATTAGAGCAAGTTCTGTTTTTATCATTTGTGATATGATCATTTTATGTCTACTTTTGTATTATGATTATTCCTAACAATGAAATCTATTATTATTATGATTATTATTATTGATTTCAACGCCCTGTATTTTCTAGTGAAGTATGTGTGGGTCCATCGTATGCTGAAACACTCTGTATATCATGAACAATTTCTATCTAAATAACAAATGAAAAAATATGCACCGTTTCTGCTTGTTACTAACGCCTAATCGACGATGAAAGCTCATACGAATTCTTTATTTTGTCTGCGAAATTCCGCTAAAGTTTATATCATTTGCATAATAAAATATGCGATCACATTCATAAATTCAGATGCATGAATATTTGACTAAACCATAACAATGAAGATTTTGTTGTAAATTTGACGGTCATCATATTGCATTTGTTAGAAGTTGCCATCTCAATATTACGTGAACAACTATATAGATGTCTCAAAATGCCAATAAAAACCTATTATCGGGTCAGTGCCAGGGGAATAGCCCACTCTCATCATTAGTCGAGTTATTTTATAGCCTGACACTTCGGGAACGCCTCCAATAAATTCGAAATGTGTATCATATTGCACTCAAAATATTCCCTACCCTATAATCATCTTAATAAAAATTTAATTATTACATCGATACTCATCACAACAAAACGCGTGCAACGAATTGTATGCACATGCCTCACTCCGTAATAATAGTAATGGAGTAATTTCATGAGATATTCCTCTTAAATTCATGCCCAATGAATAGATCTTATATTCGAGATAAATGCAATCCTTCATCCTCAGGTGATACAACGTGAGCAAACCAGGAACGATGAAAGTTGCGGTCTGAAACAACAGATTGATTTTAGAAGTCTGGATTTTTTTATCGCGTATAAATAGTACGCCATACAAATTAGGCGAAAAATCTAGGTGACTTGCAACATGAAACCTGAACGGAATGTACTAATAAAGAGGAGAATTATACTCATGAAAATGGTCTTCATGATAAATATCATTGAAATTTTGTCACTGAGCTCAAGACTCATCATATAAGTAAAAAATCTTAGGTAATATATAGATGGATAGTTTGTAAAATGAAACTACAGTTAATTTATCAACACAAATGAAGGTATAGTCTGTCTAAAACAACTGCTCTCCTGCCGAAATGACTCTCCGGGCCCTGATCACATAAAAGCTACATTTTCAGTCTGAATTAGTATACCTATCAGGAATGTTACTCACTTAAATAATAAAAAAAAAAGAGTTGATTACTCTTTCCTATGGTTCAACTTCCTGCAAGCCATATTTGTCGCCCAAAGACGATGGAGTTTATTATTTTATATACAATGTTTTTTTTATCACAATCTTTGACCAGCATTCACACTAAAATTCTTATATTTTTGTTATTTATATATTTATTCTATTCATAACTTTTTTTATTTAATCTCATTCTCATGTTCCTTTTCAATATTGCAGTTTTGTATAGGGGCAAATATACCACATTGCCCTAAAAACAAATATTATTGAAAGATTTGTTTTCATATCCAGGGGAGGGGATACAAAAAAAATGGATTTGAGGACATTTCTACCTCCTAAAAAAACATGTTTTTTTCGGATTGAATGTCCTTTTTGATTGAATTTCCTAACCCAATTTCCATCCTTATTCTGCTCGATCATTTCCAAAAATTGAGAGGTATATACTTGTTATAAGTCTATGCAACAGGTTTATATGTACAGTGCTTTTCTTCAATGTCCCCCCCTTTTATTTTTCGTACTGGTTAACTCAAAAAATTTAAACTTGGGACAATGAAATTAATGCATAAATACTGTATTTTAGAGTAAAATTGACAGATCAAAAATTCAGGATAGCGACTTGGCGCCACCTGGAGAAAAATAAATGGAAAGGTGGGTTTTGTGATACATCATTTTGAATATGAAGTCAATATCAAAATGGTGGAACATTTAATAATTGCCTGAATACATCGACGTTTAACTTCATACTTTGAGAAAATATGCGGAGTTCAGTTCAGAAGTTGCTCCAAATAGTTGCCTTAAATGTCTCGACATAAGAACTGCCTTTCTGATATTTTACATCGAACATTTTGGAACACAGTAACGTCGATATTCCTACAAATATTCATTATTCTCTGTCGTATATTCAATATTGAAGCAGGTTCAGTTTCGTACACCGTTTGCTTCAAATGGCCCCATAAAAAAAGTCTAAGGGTGTGAAATCTGGCAAGCGGGCTGGTCATTCCGTAGGACCTCGAGGGCCTATCCAAAGACCATGGAAAGTATTATTCAACTAGTTTCTTACTATATAATAATAATATCTATATCGTATTCATTAGGATTCACTTAGACGATTGATTAGATTAGAGGATTATCAGTAGTTTCCAGCATATTCAAATACAATTACCCTGTTGAAAGTTCAATTAACCATTTTGGAGATAGTTCACGTGGTACCTATCTATCATTAATCGAAAACTAATTGAGAATATTTGAATTGAACAATGATGTTCGTTGTCGTACTGACATATTTGTCTTTTTTTATTAATAAAAAATAACCTATCAAAACTTATGGGGTTGTTGGGATCGCCATATGGCAGAGAAAAACGAATATTTCTACAAATATAGATTTAATGTGTTTGTATTCAGGTATCTATTAAATGTTCCGCCATTTTGTAGAAGGTGTAGATACTGACTTCATAGCCTAGGGTCGTAAAGTATTCGCCAGGAGCTTCGAAATGATTTATCACAAGACCCCCTTTCCTTTTAATTTTTTTTTCAGGTGGCGCCCAGTCGCCATCTTGAAATTTTCATCTGTCAATTCCACTCCAAAATCTAGTATTTACGCATCAATTTCATTATCCCAAATTTCAATTTTTTGGGTTAAACCTTGCCTGATTCTTCATTCCTTATTTTCTGGGGCATATATATATATATATATATATATATATATATATATATATATATATATATATATATATATATATATATATATATATATATATATATATATATATATATATATATTTCGGGTTTCATTCTGTGTTCTGTGGTTTTGATCCTCTGAAGGATAATTGTCACAACGTTTCGGCAAAGTCTCATTTGCCATCTTCTAGGTGATGATTACACTTCATACACTTCATTAATAGAAGTTCCTCAAAATTTTACACCCCCCACAGAAATTTCAGCTAGTTTTGATTTCAGACAGATGAAAATGAGAGATGTCAATCAAATGCCTGATTCGACCCTTATAAATGCATGATTCGAAAAAATGTGATGTTGTGAGGATGTTTTATAATTTATTCGTATCTCAATGAGGACCCCCACGTGATGTTTTCTGAGCAAATGCTGATTTTAGGGCGTAAACTACTAGTTCTTTGATTAGTGAAATTTCAATTCGAACAGCTCTCTTTCTTAGATGTATTCAACGATGGGTGAACCATATAGATTCTTCGGGTGACGAAAATTTTTTTGTACGCTATTGCTATATCGCTAATGCTAGGAGATACAATGTTAGATAAAATTGGACAAAAGTTGTATTTTCTATGATACAATAAATTTATGTCGTGAAATACAGGCTATCGTGGTCCGTTTTTTGAATAATTCGAAAAAAAATTGAAGTCCTGATTTTGGATAATTTCCATAAAATGCACAGATCCTCTGAACAGGATATTCAATAAAAACACCTGTAGGTGCCATAATAGTATATAACGTAATGAGGAGGATAAGTAGCCTATTTCGCTTTTTTTTTCATTTGATGATACTCTGTGTTGAAGATCATCGATAAATAATAAAAAAGAAGTTTATGTTCCTTTGACATTGTTGGAAAGTTATAAATTTTATTATTCTATTTTAAGTGGACTATTTATCCTTAGGTGGTACAACGTGAGGTGAGCAAAGCCTGGAATGATGAGCGTTGCGGACTGAGGCAACAGAATGTTTTTAGTTGAGGATGAAATTTTTATTTTTGCACGTAATGAATGGAAGTCGTGAGTGAAGTGCTGTTTCGAAGTGTTCGAACAATTAATTGTTTTGTGGGCAATAAACTGGCAAATTACCGGATCCATCAATCAAAGTGGATGTAATTTGCGTTATCCGAGTTATGGTTACTTCACAATGGATATTGTTTAGTACACGGAAATCAGTTTATTCAAGAAACAGACGATGAACTATTCATGAGAAAGCGGCATATGTAAGTTTGATTATTCTGAAAATGATATCAGTGTTCATGATCTGAATGTGGATTTTATAAAATGTGATGGGAATGAAGGACATTTTGACATAGCCGCATGGCCTAAATCTCCAGCATGTTTTTCGTTGGTTATTACGGTAATTAGTTTCAAACAAATAAAATTTCACAAATACTAGGTTATCATATTTCGATACTTCCTGTCGCCCGACGAGTGAGCACTGATGATGATGAAAGTCGAAAGCGTTTTGCAATACGAATTTACAATAATTATTCACTTCTATACAAAAATCTTCGGTTCATTCATTACTAATAAGTGTATTCAACTTCCCATATTCATTCGTAAATATACCAATTTTCCCAAAAACAGATTTTTCAATTTAAAGCTTTTTCTCTTTTAAGGGATAGAACTAAAAAAATGGATATCAGGACATCTGAAAAATAATTTCATTTTGAAAGAAATAGTTTTCAAGGTGTAATTTGCATCTTCTCTGAACGTAAGCCAATAGTCCACTCTGAACCTATTTAATTTTTTCCACTTGTTGGATTGAGCTCCCGTGAAGTTTGATTTCCCAGTTCCGGTTTGGGAGCATTCCAATACGAGTTTCTCTTGCAATAAGCATACATTTTGTTTTATTTACATTTATTTGTTCTGATGTTGAAATGTAGATATAGGTTCGATTGTAATTCTTCTAAACTTGAGATTGCCATTTGAAATCAATGAAAACAAGAAAGAGCAATTAATAGTCCATTCATTCAATATATAAAAATATGGAAAAAATAGTCTTCTATTGCACTGGTGCAACAACATTTGTATTACACTCATCTAACATTCTACCACGCAGCGATAAATTGAAAAAATTTAATGAATACTCATGAAGATATTCATCTTACAAAGAAAAAGATTTTGAGAGAATGTAGGCTTTCACGGCAGGTGTTGATTCATCGAAAGTTTTTCGGGCTTGAGGGCTGTGTCCTGGAATTCTAAGTTCCGGAGCTTTCGGCTGTATCTGTGGCAGCCATCTTCAGCGGCGTGGTCTTAGTTGAACTCCTTCCTGTGAGTCTACTATGACTGTCATAGTCATAGTAGACTCACCTAAAATCGAAAATACATTTTTCCAATTCAGTATTGCAAAATTTACAGTTTACAACCAATGGGTGTATATTTTGGAGTCGTAGTGGTCCATACCTTCTACTATTGAAGAAAGAAAAAAATTTAATAGGTACAGAAGTTATCTGTCTTGAATTTGAAATTTCTAAACATATTTTTGATACTGCGTTGTTGTCACTTCCAGATAAACTTGGCAACGATTTTTGATTTTTTTATTAACTCGTCCTATATATGGGTTAAATTTATATTCAAAAGTACCACAAAGAATGTGGATAACATACTTATTTATTGAAAAACATAGATACAGATTAGTATACGTTGCACCGTTGAACCCACCATACTTCAATACTAAACAAAAATAAAAAATTATGACAAATATTATTGGTCAGCTATGTGATATTTTCCCAAATCTACATAATAAAATAAGCATTGCAATTTCTTCGAGATTCTGATTCCAACCCTCTGCCTCATCTGCATTTTATTGCTCATCACACAATAATCCATCTTGAAACATCAAGACCAATACCACGACCAAGACTACATTTATTTTTCGAGGCCAAGGCTAATATTGATCACTCTTGGTCTTGGTCTCGCGAAGTCTTAGTCAGTTCGGATGAACAAATTAGTGAATTCTAGACAAAATCAACGAACTGAAAAAAGTGGCTGTCATTTCTATTTCATAGTTCGCCTACGATGGCTGAGATGGCTCTAAATCTTGGAAAGGTACGTCTTTGAAGGTCGCGGAATAGCGAGATTCTAGTGGAGTATCTGCCAGGCAGTCAAAGATTTCCAACTGAGAAGATCCTTGCTCTTATTGAAACTCGACATCCTGACCCTCTTTGTAGACCTTCCATCTGCCGGAAAACTGAAACTATGAGTTTGGCAAAGTAGCAGACCAACCCCCAGCGACAAGTTTGCCTAGGAGTTCAATATATAAAAATATAGGGCGAATGAGAATGATAGTAAATAATGTTCAACGGTTGCAACTCATCATTAGTTCTGATCACAACGTATGTATGGTACCAAAACCACTGATTATAAGTTTTACATTATTCTGTCTGATATCTACTATTGTTTCCACCGAATTAATAAGCCAGCACCTGGGACTTTCTGAGTTGAAGTTTATTTGGTTTGTCATCACAATCAATTAGTTCAAAGAGAACGTTGTTGAATAAATTCTTTGGTATTTTTGCGATCTGAAATTCTATGGAACTTGGATGGCGCGAAATTCAGTCGCATTCATGAAGCTTTAACGAGATATAGAAAAATTTTCATAGTTCCACCACTGCATGAAACCCCACCTTCTCACTCAAAAGGAAGACCCACTTTGTTTCCCTCTCTTATTGATGACAGTTTAGACTTAGTCACATTCAAAACAAATCGCTATCGTTTCGCTTTGTTTCTGAGCTCATAGAGTCCCGCTGCAGCTGCTCTTCTGAGTAAACCTTCACTTTTTTGGTACACCTGATAGGCAAATCAGCCGCATGTGATGCGGCCTCACTCGTGTTTGCTTTCAGATCGCGCTCACCCACGTACTCGGCTCATTTATCATATCACAGTCAATTTTTCGAGCGGTCGTGTACGCCTGTTTATATTTTATCGGGAGTGGAGTGGCCCGCGGCGCCCTTGGAAATTATGTAGCGCAGAACGAGGTCGGCCGGATTGTCCCCGGGGCCCTAATAGCAACCCTGTAGCACCCCGGGCGACGCGGCGAGTCACACAACCCCGACGGTGTATCTGGAACATCGTGCGCGCTTGGCGGTGCCACTTTATCCGAAGTTATATCTTTTTCGGTGTGGCTCGTCCCAATTACGACGAGGAAAAAACGAATTGGCAGAGAATTTCCTTGCCATGCAAAATGTGTCTGATGAACATGTTATCCTTCACGAAGTGAAATCTGTCATATTCCTATTTTTCAATCTGCTATGTTTAAAAGAACACTGAATGGTCAAGATGCTATATTTCTCACAAGTATTGCAGCAAAGCTCCCTTATTTCCACGGCTCTGTTGCTTATTGAACTTTCTATTTTCAGATAAATCACCTTCTCAGCACCAACAGTACCAAACCCAGTGGATCCACAGAAACAACAATATACTAAGCAGCTACAGAGCTGAATACTTTTCGTCACGAAATGTGAATCTGCCTCAGAAGAAAAGTAATGGAAAAAGTTCTCCATACTTCAGTTCAGGATGGCCTCCGCATTTTCTTAGATTGAACCTGAGACGGAAGATAACATCATATATAGACAACTAGAAACATGCTTGTCTACTCATATGCAGCTATCCATCGTGATATGTGAAAAAATCATGCCAGAGCTGAAGCATTCGATTCCGTTTGTCACCAAAGATTCTCTCCGGGATACCATGTTATGGTATGGAACGCAACTCGTTTCTTCCTTTACAGATAAGATGGATGTACTACGTGGTCGGTAGATACAATATCCAGGTCATCAAGAACACATTGCTATATTCTAGTTGGATCTGTATATTCAACCTTCTTTCATCTCTTCATTTCACGCCCCCCCAAGGGAAATTTTGCCGAACCCTCTGGTATTCCAACCAGAGGTAGGAATCTTTGACGAGGCCAACATCCATGGACTCGGGACCGACGGCTTTACGTCCCCTCCGAAGGACGGCATACCCTCAATATATCTTGTTCTCATTAATATTCCGCTGTGAGCTATGATATTCTATTTTGTTGCAGCTTTACGGGCTTTCGACACAGTATTTCCCTTCATGGTCACCCATCCAAGTACTAACCGCGCTCGGCGTTGCTTAACTTCAGATATCGAATAAATGACAGTCAACCTGAAGAGCTGGGCCATGCTCCCAAATTCGAACTTATTCACATACTTGTATGATTCTAATGTATTTCTTATCACCCAGTAAATAGTCATCAATCGGCAAATCTCCAATAAAGGGTCATACCTACCAACCACTAACAAATAAAACCATGATGGCGGTACAACTTTCAAAAGATACGTTTACCTTTTTTTATGTTCATGCAAAAAGATCGAAGTGAGAAAAATAGTCCTCTATTGCACTGATGCAACAACATTTGTATTACACTCATCTAATATTCTACCACGCAGCGATAAGTTGAAAAAATTTAATGAATACTCATGAAGATATTCATCTTACGAAGAAAAAAATGGAATTTTGAAAGAATGTAGGCTTTTACGGCAGGTGTTGATACATCGCAAGTTTTTCGGGCTTGAGGGCTGTGTCCTAGAATTCTGAGTTCCGGAGCTTTCGGCTGTATCTGTGGCAGCCATCTTCAGCGGCGTGGTCTTAGTTGAACTCCTTCCTGTGAGTCTACTATGACTGTCATAGTCATAGTAGACTCACCTAAAATCGAAAATACATTTTTTAAATTCAGTATTGCAAGTTTCACAGTTTACAGCCAATAGGTGTATATTTTAAGGTCATAGTGGTCCATATTTTCTACTATTGAATAAAGAAAAAAATTTAATACAAAAGTTATCTGGGTTGAAGTTTAAATTTTTGAACATATTTTTGATACTGCGTTTGTGTCACTTCCAGCTAAACTTGGCAACGATTTTTAATTTTTTCATTAACTCGTCCTGTATATGGGTTAAATTTATATTCAGAAGTACCACATATAATGTGGATAACATATTTATTGATTGAAAAATAATAAATTATGACAAATATATTTGGTCAGGTATGTGATATTTTACCACTCCTACAAAATAAAATAAGCATTGCAATTTCTTCGAGATTCTGATTCCAACCCTCTGCCTCATCTGCATCTTATTGCTCATCACACAATAATCCATCTCGAAACATCAAGACCATTATCATGACCAAGACTACATTTATTTTTCGAGGCCAAGGCTAATATTGATCACTCTTGGTCTTGGTCTCGCGAAGTCTTAGTCAGTTCGGATGAACAAATCAGTCAATTCTAGACAAAATCAACGAACTGAAAAAAGTGGCTGTCATTTCCATTTCATAGTTCGCCTACGATGGCAAGAATGGCTCCAAATCTTGGAAAGGTACGTCTTTGAAGGTCGCGGAATAGCGAGATTCTAGTGGAGTATCTGCCAGGCAGTCAAGGATTTTCAACTGAGAAGATCCTTGGTCTAATTGAAGCTCGAAACAAAAGACTGCCAGCTTCTTGACGATTCTTAAGAGGGGTAAAGGGCTCTTTTGACATCCTGACCCTCTCTGTAGACCTTCCATCTGCCGGAAAACTGAAACTATGAGTTCGGCCACACAACTATACGGGTGAAAAGTAGCACCCAGCGACAAGTTTACCTAGGAGTAGGTTTCATGAGCATCAATATCGGGCTAATCCAAGAGCCCTGGATCAACGGAGGCTGCATACAAGGACTCGCTATGAAATCATGTGTCTTTATTGTAATATACATGACAAACCCAAAAGAACGTTACTGCTCGCAGCTAATATAAAATTTATTCCTGCTCCAGAGTTCATCACAGGAGAATTACAACCGCCATTGTGGAAATGTCAACTGAGACGAAGGGCAGTTGGTTGTGGCCTCAGCTTACTTCCCAGAGGACTCGCAGATATAAGCTCCACCGGATGCAGTCCAAAGCCTCATAACATAGTATCACAATTGAAATAGGTATTACATTCTCGGTGGTGTAGTGGTTAGCATATCTACCTATCAAGCGGAAGGCCGGGGTTCGAATCCTTCGTGCTGGGTAATCGCACGTTAAAAGGTAAGGCCTCTTTGATCCATTGCTCGCACAAGTTTCGACTTCTGAGGGTTGACGTTCGTCAGCTGGTTGACGGAAACGAACAATTTTAGAACGAACGAACAATTCTGTGCTGTGATGCAAAGGGCATCATCTCACATGGGATAGCACATACAACAATATACGAGGTGAGTACCTTTTGGAATATTTTTTGCTAGAAATGTAGACATAAACAAATCCACCTCCATGAATACCTTTCGAAAGCAGGAGCAGATTTAACCCTCGCGGATTCATTTACGAAAAATTTCATTACAAACTCGCATATAAGGTTTAATGTTGAATCATCGACCCCACGCCTCGATGGGTACAGGGTTCACAAATTGACTGGCAGCTTCGAAATGCTATGATGAATGCATACAAGGCGAGTTGTGCTTTAAGAAGCAAAGCCGTCAACAGAGATGTACCCCAGCACAGCGTCTCTGGAACGTATTATCGCGGGAATACTCCAAAGGTATCGGTTCAATTGAATCAAACAGTTAAACGAAACACCAGCCTCAAGGAAACGCTATGTGAGATTTTCAAAATGCACTTCCCTGGCTCTTGAATGATTGCTGAAGAAGGACCACAAAGAGCTCGCAGGAAGGAACATTCAGAGGCTCCAGAAGATCAAGAAAAAGCATTGCCGGAAGATTCTTCACAACTCACCGGATCAAATAGGCGATCGAAAGCTTTAAAGCTTTTAAATTGTCTGGAAAGGATGGTAGTTTTCCTTTCCTACTTCCACATGGATTTGATATCATAAAATCTGCAATGGAAAGGCTATTCGAAACCAGCTTCATTCCAAAGATTGACAAAACGTCAAGTGGACGAACAAGACTCTTATTGCCCCATCAGCCTCATCTCTGTTTTTCTGAAAACGATGGAGAAAATCATTGAATATGCCAAAAGCGACTATCCGATAGATACACCGCTTCACGAAGAGCAATTTGCCTATCTTCTATCTATAATCAGTGCTATACAATAGCTCTTGGAGGGTAGTGAAAATATATTTGTGACAAAAGAAATGGCTCTGTGTTCCTTCGTTGATATAAAGGGCGCATTCAAGAACAGCTCGAACGCATTCATTTTTAGGTTACTGGAGAAGCGAAATATTTTCCCCATTCTGACTACATGGATAAAAGTAATGCTCAGAAGTAGTCACGAAATGGCTACGCTCGGAGAGAAGACAGTCGGGGTTGCCGCAGAAAAATGCTGTCCCTAGGATGGGATACTATTGCCTCTACTGTGGTCGCTGGTTGTTGTTGGTCTCATAAAAAAAGCTACACGAGCATGGTTTCACGACTCAAGACTGTGCCGATGACTGACTCATCCCCGTTTGGGGCAAGTATGATGGGATAATCTCAGAACTGATGCCAACAGCCCTGAACCGGATTCGAAACTGGAGTGCTAAGGAGGGCTCGAAGTTAATTTTAGCAAAACAATTCTGGGGTGAACTCGAAGCCCCATTCTTGAATGGAAGCCAGGTGATATTTTCCGATAAAAAAAATAACTGAATTGGAACAGCCACATCAATAACTTTCTATCCAAGCTAAACATGCCGTGAAGTATTTGGAAAAATATAGGGTTTGAGACCAAAGTTTGGTCATATCAAACGATCATCAAACCTACGGTTGTATATATATGCGTCATTGGTGTTGTGGCAAAAAATGGGACAAACATTTACCCAAGTTAAATTGCAGAAAGTGCAGTCTCAAACTCAAGAAACCTTTCATAGGTTAATTAATTAATTTTATAAACGTTCACTGGTGAGTTTTCATAGATTTTTTTTATGGAGCATGCTTTCGGAAAAATATTTATAGAGCTGGTTGAGATTGTTATATGTTTATTTTTGTCAATCAACATTCAATGAGGGATAATATCACTGAGGTGCCAACACTTGAATTCATTCCTCGTTCGTCTTACTTCTCTTTCCATTCACTGCAGACCGCCGAAGTAAACAAATTTCACACTCAACCTCCAACTGAAAACCTCCTCTTCGAAAATGTATCTGCCTGCATTGTCCTAATGCGCTCCGAGTTCAACTCGAGGCAGGGAACGAAACGTTATGCCTTGTTGTGTGGCAAAGTCGATTTACATAATGAGCTAGCTAGGTTTCGAATTTTACGGGGATGACATCCACGAAGCTGGGAAAATTATGAATAGAATTATGTGAGTTGCGAGAAAATTCTTGCTGTTGGGAAAAGGTAGGCTTGTATCAAAGTTTTGATTTCTTGTGTTTTCCTAAAATTCAGCAAGGAATTCCACTAGTATTTTCTAGTTTCGAATTTTACGGGGATAATATCCACGGAGCAAGGAGAATCATGAATAGAATAATATGAGTTGTGAGAAAATTCGTGCTGTTGGTAAAAGGCATGCTTGCAGCAAAGTTTTAGTTTCTTGTGTTTTCTTTAAATTCAGCAAAGAATTCTCTTAGTATTTTATGAGTATCACTATGGTTTAAATAGCTATGTTCAGTAGAGTTTTTGAAAAAAGAAGAAATTAGGTAAAACAACTATTTGCTTCATGAATATTACTAGATAAAGTAACAATCCACAAACTGTTTAACACAAATTTCCTAAAAATATCATTTTTTAATTCAATTTTACAAAGTTTCCGAAACGAAAATTCACTAGGCTTGGTTTCTGGTCGATGGAATGAAGTCATGAGATCAAATTCATCATTTGCAGTCGGTGTCAATAAAGATGATATTTTTTTGGTTTCAAATTGATCATATAACCAGTACTCTGCTGAGCGAACTATCCTTGCAATAAAGATATCGAATAATTTCAAAGCTTGATTGTGAGTGTCTTGAGTCAATTCTGAATACGGCCAATAAAGTAGAAATGAATCCGTAATACATTCTTCAGCAACTTCTCTCAGTCTGCTTTTCTACACTCGGATAGATTTCAGCATTGATTCTTAATTTTTCCATATTGTAGTGGTTTGAGAACTCGAAAAATTAGCAACAGAACAAATCATCAAGATAGAGCATTCGCCAAGTATCAACAAATCATAGAGGGGGAGAGAAACTTCGCCAAACATTCAACACGCCACTAGTTACAATGTTTTGGGATTGCATTGTTACAAAATATTAAAAAAAAATGAAACAAGACTCAACGACGCGTGGGTGAATACTAGAACACAATCGATTGGATATTCAATTTAGCGCCGTATTGAACCATTTTCAATGCTGGTGTTTTTGTCATTCATGCGTTCCGTTACTACTTCACTGCCGATCACCTCGTTTCAAAACAATTGCATTTCACTCTGTACTGGTAACGCTACAGCCTCGCCCGAACCGAAAAAAGTGTATGTCTGCAGCCCCTGAGGCTCGTGCCTCCAGCGCCAATATGGAACGGCCGCTTTATTGGCAATTGACCATGACAACCGATCAGTGTATAGCAATTTATTATGAGATATAAAAATGGCCGAATAGTTGGAGGCGAAGTTTTTAAATGAGCGAATGCTTTCTTTATTGTTCGCGATGGTTGATGGTTTTCTTTTGTTGAGTGTGTTTGGCTCAGAGCGAAAGGTTGTCGGGTTATTATTTTCCGGTGGTTCGGCTCGTTATTTTTATCAGAGATGTGTTTGTGACATCATATGTTTTCTGGTATGGAGAGACTGCCACATTATTTACTCAGTTGACGTTGAAACATACGAAACATACGAGTATTTTGAGTAATTATGATTCAAATATTAAAAAAGGAAAATAAATAAATAGGTGTAGCATGTGTTATCCTTATTAAAATAAATGAACTTCCTGTGCTATTGTATTATGGTATCTGTAGTGCATTCCAAATTCTATCACTCACTGAACATGGTGAATCTTTCTTCGAAATTCTGCAGGCGTATGATTTTGAAGATAGCTTATTCGGCAGTTCAATCTCTCTTCAACTGTGCGAAGAAATATAAATTTGGTTGATCACGACGATTAGAACAACGCCAATAGAAACTTTTTTACGGAGCTCATCTACCCTATTACCGAAACCATTCTGATCTTGAAGTACTGAACCAAATTTCTGTTGAAAATTACTTGGATTCTTGAAATTGTCATAAAACAATGTTAGGAGAGGAATGCACATTTTTTTCTTTCAACATAGTGTACCAAAAACCTATTTCTTCATTGTAGCCAAGGCTATAAGTCTCTTTCGAAATCGTTGTACATTGAGCAGAAATCATGTCTTAGAACTGACTTACTCAAAACTGTTTGAAGTTGCACATAGTCGAATTGTGTTCCAGTTCTAAGTAGAAAAATATCAACTTAGTATACTAAAGAATTTTATATACGTATTGTTAAGAGAATATAAAGCAGCCGACTGATGATTCCTTTCTAAACTTGTGAATCGCTCATTGAGAGGAAGGTGTGTTTTATTCAAGTCTCACAAGAAAATGTTGATTTTTTGAAAAGAACGATGCATCTAGAATTTTTCAGTACGATCGTGATTGACGAACAATCCTATAGTCCACGAACATTAAGATTATTTCATTTAAATTTCCTGCTCGTTTGTTTTATGCGAATTCCCGACGCAATGTGCTTTCGAAAACTTTATCTATAAAAATGCAATTTGTATAATAATTACCAAATCGAATGAAATATTTGCCGCATTCGGACAAATTATAATTCAAAAAAAATCTAGAGAACAATGAGGTATACGTGTCTCTATTGATATGACGTTATATTAACATAAAATACTAGCACTGAGAGCCCGTCACAAGTAATAGGGCAATTAGTTGAAGATCACCAAACACTCGCATCAATAATGAACAATATTCCGAATTCATTAGTGGCAAATAAAAATCTCACGAATCTTCTTTCTTTTTAACTTTTCAAGGCTACAAAAACAAAATTCCTTCTCTCAAGCAGAAACATTATTATATTCGAATTTCTTTTCATTAGTCATTAAAAAGAGTTCGAAAATACTTTTTCGAATAATTATGGTGGGATTCATTAGTGTTGCCTCAATTAGAACTATTGAAATGCGATTTTGCATTTAGAGAACTTCACTTCATAAAACGCTCCAGAAAACTGGAATTTCGATCTTCTATTAATACCACATATATTTCCAATGAATACTCGTAGAATCATTGTCGATTCTTTCACAAGTGGCGCTAGTAGTTTTTTTTACATTTCACGGACAGACAGAAAGACCAACAACACAAAGCATTTATAGAATAGGTTAGTCATTTTATGACTCACTCTGGGTCTTAGTATAACTACTGCTCTTCGGGCTTGAAGGCCGTCGTACTTTGGAATTTCTTCCTGACGTTTCGCTAGCGCGAGTGGCCAGCTTCTTCAGAGGCTTATTCATCTCCGATGACTGGGTCTGTTAGTATATAATCCTCAATAATAGGTTTGTTCTAGCACCAATTTCCAAACGGTCTGAAGCAGTCAGAGGCATGCGCAAAATGAATTTCGCTCTCCAATATTCATCTTGCGCATGCCTCTGACTGCTTCAGACCAATTTCCAAACGGTCAAATGTGTTGCTAGAACAAACCTATTAATATCGATTTCTCATAAACGCCATCTGTGAAATTTGACGATTTACAAAATTCTTCGAATGAAAAATTCATAACTTGAAAAAGAAATCATGAACTATTAAGTTCACGTAACTTTTTATGATGAATATGTAATCCATTGATGGCTATTGTTATTATACTGGGTTGATAATCTGGAGCCCATAACTGCATCACAATTCAAATAGAAGCAATTCGAACAGTTTTAGAGTAGGCCCAAAATAAGACATTATTTCAGCAAAAATACTCTGTAAGAGTGTTGAAATGTCTAAAATACTGGAACTTTGAAAGAAGGTTCAAATCAACCCAAATAGAATTAAGGCAGAGACACCATTTCTCTTTGAAAGAAATCATATGATAATATGCGCTGCTGACACTAGCGAATTCGCCATAATATACGATGTTTGTTTTGAATATTGAAGAACATCATTAAGTTGTACAACGTAATCAGAAGGTTAATTACAGTAAACTGAGAATAACTCTGTGAGTCCTTATATATATTCCTCAAAACATCCAGTTTAAAATACGAATCATATTTCGGAAAAAAATGTTAAATTAATTGCCACAGTCTCAATCTTTCGTTTTTGTTGGTGTGTGAATTATGTTCCTGAAACATTTTTCGTAGACATTATGTAGCTATAGCCGTTTTTCATAAATCTTATATAATGATATTCGTTCCACACCAGGCGTCAATCATTCCAAGATGCAATCATAGTGCTTTTCTCTCAGGTACAAAAAGATTTACGATTGTATAAACAAATGAACTAATCAAAAACAGTAAGCACATTTCACAGATGCAAGACAAGTTTTTGAAGAAGTGTTTTTTGCACGATCCTGGAATTTGTTCTCTTGATTTGAATGAATTGATTTTCACGTAATAACTAAATCAAAAGTGATATTTACTTATTCGTGCCACCATTTTTGGCTACCCAAATTGCATATTCAGACAAAAATCAAGTTGACTCTTGAAGACGTTTCCATGATATTCAGCCATTGACAAACATAATCGGTTATATTCAACACATTATATTATGGACAATTTTTCCATCATATGTTAAAAGACCCATATGAAGCGGGACATTTTCGATCAATTACAGCGATAAATTCCCGGCGGGACATATTCGGGCTGGTAAATACCCGGTAGGTATCGAAAAATACCCGCTCGGTCCGTGTATCTATAGTAACGATTGTTGAAAGTACATTTGTCATCTTGACAGGCATAAAAACTGAAATTTAAACGTCGTTGTTTCAACTCCAGAAATATTCTACCGAATTACACTCGTGCATCAAAATAAACCTGATAATTTTCCATTCAAGCATGTTGTCAGTAAAACAACTGCATTCGGTTATTTTCATATTTTGCTGAAAGAGCCCTCCTCCTTCGGAGTCGGGCTCTTTCGACAAAATATGAAAATAAACTCATGCAGTTTTCAGACAACATGCTTTCATGGAAAATAACCGGTAATTTTGAAGCACTTGTGTAATTACTCCCGATAAGTGATGTGGGTGTTCGTTGGTGCAATACTCATCGACGCCTTTGGCCTGGCAACCAGTGAACAAAACATGACAACAGACAACCGTAATATCAAGATTAGGATGTCTAAAAACAATAGTGTTGCAATTGATGCGATGTTATTTATTATTATATGGCGACTCTTTCACCATTGTTTATAGACATATAGATAGTCAATGCCTGTGTATAAAAGATTTGAAGCGATTTTGTTGAAATATACTCAGTATCATGTAGAAATTTCCGTTTATTTGACAATGCACGACTAAGTTTCCTACTCTGGAAGGAAAAATAGGTGCAGTGTGTCTCAGTTTGACTGAAAATGTTAAAAAAAAAGAATGTGGAGCTTCAAATTTAAATAGAGTTGACGATGAAAGGTTCTGAAAGAAATGAAAGTTTAGGCATTGATATAATCGTCAAAACATGAATAGTCTACGACACTGACGAAAAAATACACTTTTTTTAATAAATTGATTGCCATCTCGTGGTATTATGTATAAGTAATCAAGAGAATGTGACGCTACGACGTCCGTGAGAAAAACAAAGGAAGAAACATGGCTTGGAAACGAAATCACTAGTGCCATCTACCCGTAGTATCAATTTCTTCAAATTATATTCCCGTATGGTTGACAATAACTATATCTCTATGAAGTATAAACAATGCTTTTACCTCATTTTTACGTATCATGATGTGTTACTCGTCGTCAATTTTCAGCCGTTACGAACAACGTCAAATGATTTGATTTTAATTTATTTTTTTTCTGAAAGGTGGATCCCACTTCCAGCTAATTTCAAGTTATCGTTCATCGTAATTTCGAGTTTTTTTTTCATTCAGTGGTGCTTATGGTTATTGATTTAAAACTTGTGATATAGTAACACGTCGATACTCCCGCTTTTTGTACTTACCAGAAGTCTAAATAAACCACAGATACGACTTGCGATCTGCAGTACCTAAGGATATTCACGCAATGAGCTCGAAGGATATGGGAAATATGTATGAAATTTCAAGAGATTTGCATTTCCATTCAAGGAAGTGAAACACGGTGCTTTTCTCGAGTTCAGAAGTTATCGCCTTTCAAATTTGGGAAGACAGGCCTATTTTACTTGTTCTGTATTATAACATCAAAGACGCACACGTTACTCATCACCTTCACACATTCTTCCATTTGCTGCGAACTATTCTGACCTCAAAAATTTTCATTTCTGATGGAAAAACTACGTTTCGAAATGATTTGACGTTTAGTTAGTGAATCGGAAGTGCATGGTATACCGATCGATCATCAAACTCAAGAAAATAAGCAAAATCCTATATACCAACATTATAAATCAATATCCTAGGAAATTTGTAACTCTTTTCGTTGCAAAAGCCATCTGAACTGATGGAATGGAAGAGGCCATGATGCATTCAATCCATAGACATTATAACTAATGGGCTGGCCTTAAGAGAGAGAGGACTGCGGAATAAGCAACATAGAATACTTCAAGTATAACCTATAAACGAATTCCTTCCTCTATGTGTAGCAGATAAAGAGAGGTTCAGAGGGATAGAGTAATTCAAGTATAGGATTATCATTCTGTCCTTCACAATATCACTTCAATGTGCATATTCTTTCTCTCTCTAATGTATTCCGCATCGTGTTATATGGAAAACTGTCAAAAAAGCAAGTCCATTATAATAGGCACGTATCGCCAATTTTACCCCATTTTTCATTTTTTTCACAGGTATAAGTCCCAACACCAGTATTTTCAGCCATCTAAAGTTAGATTAATATAATCTCTGTGAGATCACTGATTCGATTGTTGAAAACTCTAGGCACGATTTATCAGATTGTGGGGGTTTACAGAGGATTCGGTAGATGGTGTGAGAGTCAAATTCCGTAATCTTTTGACATTTTCACTAAGCTTTATTTGGATTTCACTTGGCTTGGCGCCATCTGTAGACATATTTTAGGAATGCAAGAAGTCATCAAATTTTTCGATGAATGAGGAATGGGCACGTATATGATATAGATAGTTCAGTACCCTAGCGCCATATCAGCCAGCAAAGTGATTCCTTCCTGATTAATGGGTATCGAATGAACTTATAAACGACCACCTCCTTTTATTTCCCAGCTCTTTGGCCCAAGAATCTCCCCGAGGAACGTTGGAATGAAATTTGCCAAAGGCTTTTATGGTATCGACGCTGCTTAGACTTCAGATGGGACGTATAACCACGGGGGCTGGCCTACACGATGGCCTATATAGCATTTTATTTAACGAGTGGAGCTGAAGAAATATTTATTGCTCTGGAAATCCGATGTTCGCAAAATGTTCAATAGAGATCGTGAGTGAAAGAGTGAATCAATAAGGTATTTATATCGAAAGGAAAAACTGATGTCGTAGACAAATTACATTCATTTCTCAATTTATTTGTGAAGGAAATTGTTTGAAAACGAAAGCACGCTGGATGAGATGCATATTGATAGCAAGAGGTGCATAATCTTGAGATCCGGAGGTACAAGGAGTTCTAAAAGTAGGCAATAAAGTTATTGTGGATTCTCGACAAACTCACACCATTTTGAAATCATTCCGTTTCTTTGCCTCCTGGTCCTTTCTATATATAATAATAATAGAAGACTTTATTACTATACCCAGAACAAAGGGAAAAAGGGTTCATCTTAAATTCGAAACAATTGGTCTCAGTGAAAAAATGAAAAAAGTAGCAGATTTACAATAAAGCGATCAAAAAACAGTGGCCGATAATGTCAGTTGTGATAGTAAGAATGAATAATCAATAGTCTTTCAGATGTTACGCTAGAAGAGAAACAGATCACTTTATGAAATGAAAATAAATTGGTGGTCTATTATGTGTTTACTAGGTAAATGTTTTTACAGTGTAGGGATGCCTTGAATGATTTGCTAACTTGATAGCTGAAAGAGCGCCTGAGTGACTCGATTCTGGAAATGGGTGGTGTAAGAGAGCATCTCAATCTGACATTGAGGTTATTACCACACGTTCGGAATACTCTAGGAAGGTAGGAATTTTTTTTAACATAATAGTATTATGATAGAGACAGCCTGCATGCAGTTTCTTCTTGTTTTCCATATTCAGCCATCCCACTTCTTTGACCTTGTGGGAAATTCTCTTTCGCCTTTTGATCCCAAATATGAGCCTCAAGCAAGAATTCTGAACCTTCTGAACTTTTCGTTTATATATTCGTCAGATTCAGACCTTCAAGAATATCTGCAAAATTCAATAGTGATAGCACTAGACTCTCACATAACATTTTCTTCAATTGAACTGAACGACAGTGCCTGTCACCATAAATGACTTTAAGGCAGGAATATGCTCTTTGAACAAGTTTATTAGTGTGCTTCTCCAAACCTCATATCAGAATCGAATAATAACCCAAGATTCCTAGCTTCATTAACAACATTAAGCGTTTCTGCATATGAATTTTAATTGAGCTAATAATTTCATTTTCGTTGCTCTCAGACCCAAAAATGATTACGCGAGTTTATAGATGTTAATGAAAAGTGATTGACCGATGATGCTAGCTGAATGAAGCGGTTAAGATCGGATTCAATAATATCGAAGGCTTCTCGGAGGATAATTGTGATGAATTTGGGTATCATTAACGTATAAATGTACAGACTCTTGGATTTCTCAGCAATGTCGATGAATGGATAGTAAAAAGCAGCGATCCCAAAATTAACCCTTATGGTACCCCCGCTCACAGTGCTAGATCACTCCTTGAAATAAATGCAAAAACTCGGCTTTCTATCTTGTAAGTAGTTAGTTAAAACTCTGATAGCATTTTCTGATGAACCTGTGAAATGTAATTTATCAAGGAATATTTTGTGATTGATTTATTGATTGAAAACCTATAATGCATATAAACTATTTTCGTATCTTTTTTACCAATACATTTTACCATTCTTGTCTCTTTTTCTCATTATAATTACATTTCATGATATGCAATAAAGTGTTCATTCTAGGATGTGTGGGACTCATGTGTGCGTTATCAATTGGTGCATTCGAAATGAATTTAAAAACTGATGAATACAGCAATGTGATGGAACAGAACTACTTCTCTGTTCAATGTTCAAGATATATATATATATATATATATATATATATTGTTATGAAATCCAACCTACTCACTTTAAAAAGCAAAAATCTTTCTATCTCAGATGAAGTCAAACAGGAGGAATCTTTTGGACACCTCGTATATCATGAGTAGAAATGTTATTCACCAAATGACATGACATCTGTCACGTGATAATTAACCAACTTTAGCAATGAAATACAAGAAATTGATAACAGTTAAATGAATGAAATTAGTCCCAAACAATGCATAAAGTCATAGAGAAACTTCCAAATCAATTTCAATAGATAAAATAGAATTAAATTTTGAATTGAGAACATTCAGCAAATTTAAATATGAGAAGGAGAATTCAACTTTTTCTGATATTGAATGATGCTTACTGAAATTAAGCAAGGAATTAGAAATTTAATGGAAAAATAACACATATTGGGATATACTTGAAGAATCAAGCTTTAAAATGATATTAATTAGAAATTTGTAGATTATAGAAGAGATTTAGAATTAATTTGTAAATATTTAGAATAGTTATCGAAGCAACAAGTTGCTAGGGAAACAACTCATTCAGTTGTTTATTTGTAAACAAGGACTTCGAAAATGCATTTCAAAGCATGAGCATGACAAAATTTTTATTAAATTAAAATAGAAGGAAATATGTACCTAATTATGTTCAAAACTTATCCAAAGTGTTTGTGATTGTGATATGGTTCATCACCAATGAATCCAAGACATTCGTCCCATCCAAACTTTCCCCAGAAGAAATCTTCACTCCAGAGCCCGAACCAAGGCCGTTTCCATCAACATCAACACAGCAACGAAAATCACTCAGAAGGCTAGAAATTGCTTGTTGGAGTCGCCAATCACCACATCGAGGGAAACCAGCATGGTAAACACTTTCCATATATCGTTGCAACGCATATATCTATTTTCTTGTGCACATAAACTATTTCCCTGAGCTCAATGAACTCTTTTTATCCCCATTTTTCTGAAGAACATTTAACATTTTTTTTTGAATGTAAATAGTGAAAGTAAACATAAGTTAGAATGACAATTGACATTGACGCGAGTTACCATTTAGAACGTTCGGAAATGCACTAATATGTCATATTGCAGACTTACCTGCAAAGTATAACCAATGAACTTGATACAGAACCACGTTCGTAGATACGAAAAGCGTTCAAATTACCAGACATGTATATTAAAATATGAATTTTAGATTAAGGTTATTTTAATCCATATATGATAGGTTATTGTTGTTATTAATTCTGTGTTGTCACATTTCATTTCAAAATTTCTATTCATAATTAAAAAAGCATGAAATTCAATTCTTGTTTCTTAAAAAAGCTGAAAGGTTCCTAACTTCTCATGAAGTACTTTGAGTCTTGGATTTCCTTCCTGATTGGAATCCACCTGAGGTAAAAAGAAATGCTATGACCAAGGTAGGTAAAGCAGAAACTTTTAGAAGAGTCTAAACTTGAAAAGAAATTTCATTCATAATTTTAAAACCCTGAGATCGATATTCATATACAAAATTTTTTTTTGAAAAAACCCTGAGAATATTATATTATGATGTGTAATATATAAAATTACAAAATTCAATAATAAACATAATTCATTATCACACAAAATAATATAATAATATATATATATATATTTGATCGGCTAGGCTAGGCTAGGCCCTATCCTCGATCTCCAGTGATGATAGCCAGCTAGTGAGACAACTCAGACCTAGACGCAAGGTCACTAAGTCTTGAAAATGGCTCCGAAATGGGAGTCGAAACGTAGACAAGTAAATCTTTCCAGACGCGGATCAACCGGAAGTTCCAGCCAGCATATATATATATATATATATATATATATATATATATATGTATATATATAATAATTGGGAATTATATTTGGGACAGCAGCAAAAGCGAAAGTGTACTCTTATAACAAATATGATCTTATTTTTTGGGAATATGCCTCTGCCTCTGGTGCTGGGTAATAGCACGTTAAAAGGTAAAGCCTCTTTGATCCATTGCTCGCACAAGTTTCGACTTCTGAGGGTTGACGTTCGTCAGCTGGTTAATGGAAATGAACAATTTTTTTAGAATTCGAAGATTCGAATCATTACGTATATGCATCCTTATTCAAATAGATTCCAAAATCGATCATTGACGAAAAAATTATTGCGATGGAAATGAAAATTTTTTCGGGGCTGTTCATACTGACAGTTGTTATGAAAACCCCCCATGTTGTTCATGTTGAAAGCTTCAATAATTCTTTCCATTGTTTTATGAGTCAAAATCAGAATATCTGTTCTTCATTGATACAGTATATGGATTGAGCATAAAATCTCAAACACAAATAATGTTACTTCCTGTTTCAAGAGACTCAAAAAGGTTGTACATAGAGGTGTTGATGATAATCTTATTGCATTCCGCGAAGTGTGATCAACTATCCTTTCTTCTCAAGTTTAACTGTTTCTGCCTTTCAAAAACAATCAGATTCAACCTGTAGTAGAAGTTCATTGTATCTCAAAGTGGAGTGTAGTAGATTTACGATGCAGACGACTTTGAGTTTTTCTGCATCGTAAATCAGATTCAGTATTGATTCGGTTGACGCCACATGTTATTCCTCACTTCTTCAGATTCCCCATTCTTCTTATCACCCATTATGTACCTAATCATTTCAATTCATTAGTGATTCACTGAACGCTACTCCAAAATAATAAAAACTTCTGAATATTATCAAACCCCTTTCAGATACCTCTAGGCATTGGAGCGAAAGCCTGAATTTCTTATTGTGCATGGGACAAAAGGTTTCGTTGCCTTCGGGAGCCCAGGGCTCATTTCGAATCGAGAATAATAACTATAAGGAAAAGCTCACCTTCAGGGAAAAAGTTTTACATTCTTCATATTCAGCTATAATTATGCCTGCAAGCAGGATATGTGGGATTTATATGAAATGATTAGTCTATTCCAAATATTTCGAAATGCTTCAAAAGGCAGCTGGCAAAATCCGGAGTTAACATAATGAAATGGTGATTTTTGATTCAAGATCATAATGAAGATGATCTTTGTTTGAGAACAAAAATTTATAAATTCGAGGGGCTTCGGAACAATTTTGTAACAAACGTACAATACAAAAATTCTTATAAATCTCAGTATAGCTTCTGGGCTATCTCATCAGAAACCGACACTATTTTGTTTCGAATACAACTATGCAACAGACTATTACCCAAATCATATATAAAGGCAATATATAATCTGATAACGACTACTAACTAAAATATCTCGTGTACTGTACGATAAGACAATAAACAAATTTCAAGAGTGAAGAAATGAAAATTATGTTCAAACTGTCAGTGAATTTCATTATATGTTTGTTCATATCTTTTATAATTTTTTTTCCATCAACCATCTGTCCAACATCAACCTTCAAAAGTCAAAACTTGTGATTAACGAAGTCTCACGTTCTAACGTTAGAACCCAGCACGGTGGTCTGGCAGGGAATTGAACCCCGGTCTTCCCCCTGAGAAATCGAAGAGTAAACTTACATTTTTCGACGGTGAGTGGTGTTGAGGTGGTGATACAAATGCGATTTTCTAAAGGTACATTTTCATTGAGGCGGCAGCTTATGAGTGATTTTCGATACCGGCGGTCTCATTGGATAAACTCTTGCGGGATCTTTCGTTCACCAATAGAATTATCAGTATACAAAATACGTAAGGTCAAGTTCGTCTAATAAAAAGCTATTATTTTTTTTTAAATGTTTGACAGTTCGATTTGAATTTGAATGCATTCGAAAGTTCCTTCAATATTCAAAATCTTGTACCTAGTTCTTGTTTCTTTTCACGTTTTTTTGTTAATATTCTTTTAAAGTGTTTATCATTGCTGTTCTTGTATTTGTTTGATTTTATAGTGATAGTTAGATTTATTATGAACCGATTTACAAAGCTCAAAATAAAACGTGTAACGTGTAGGTATTACTTATCCCTCATATCATCGGCTCGTAATAAAATAAAAATTGCATCTTTTTCAACACTATGAAGAAAAAAGTACTTACCTATCTTCGGTTCCTCAGAAAGTAGAAAGATGAGATATCAATACTTTCCACTTTTACTCACAACTATTGTTTCGGAAGATTCAAATTCACATCACAATCACTGAGTTTTCGATTCATTTTTCATCAAATTGAAAGCAAAAGGAATACCTAATAATCAGTCAAAATGTGATGACTACATAATTTCTAGCATTTCGCGAATAGCAAGAAATTGCATGCAAAACATGAGACCATGGAATAAACATAACCTATAAATCTATAAATAATCGAATGGCCGTCTAGCAGACGGATATCATGGCATCACAGATTAAATTAAAATCATTTTTCTAAAAAAGTGTGTGTTCCTTATTTTTGTTTCCAAATGCCTCTTTACTATATTTCCAAATTTGTCAGTTGTCATGTGGTACTTCAATCACTTTTTTTTAAGTTGAACTCTCGGAAATTTTTCTCTTCCACTGGTCAGAACGGAAACTTCAAAACCATTTATTATATATGCAGATTAACACGAAAGGAAAACCCCGTAATGTTCAAAGAACACCTCGTGAAACAAGAGACAGAAGAAACGAATTAACATTAACTTTGAATATTTGGAGATTGTATGCCTCACAAAAAACCCTGCTGGTAACAAAATTTAGCTGGTCTGTTGAAAAAATATCCCTGAGCAAGAGAGGTTCGGCAGGTACCAAGTCCACAACAAAGGGGTGGGAATTTTCTCGTCGGGTCATCCGTGCTGATACTGCCAAGGGTGGAACATTTGACGACAATTCAGAAGAGCACCGACCGTGAAAGTATCTATAGAAGAGAAACAAGTCTCCAACCCATCTACGATGTTCCAACGAAGTAAGCATGTCCGTGAGCGAAGAATCACCAACAAGACGGATTGCTTTTTCTGAATAGAATCGAGGAAGTTTCACAGAGTGTTAAGATGCCGAGCCCCACACATGATGAACTATTTTGTGCCTTGTAGATCATCAGGAGCTGACTAGAAGTGAAGTATTTCTCAACACGAAATAGAAATTTAAGCTTCTGGGAAGCACCTTTAGCGATCGATCTCACATGGTTTTCCCAAGAGAGATTATTACTGATCGTAATTCTTAGCATCGAGCTACTCGACTTTGTAGGAATAGTAACTCACCTCGGTCATTCCTCTCCACAACCGTCTGAGAAAAAGAAAGCTCTTTGCAATCTTTGTTGATTTCCAAAGAGCATTCGATTCTGTGAATCACTCACTTCTCTGGTACAAATTATACAGGTGCGGTTTCAGCTCGAATCATATCACTCTTCTGAGAGGCTTGTATAAAAACGCAAGTGTAAGAATTAAGGCGTCTGACCGATTGACCGAACAATTTGACGTTACCCAAGGAGTTTTACAGGGAGAATCTCTGAGCCCTCTGCTTTTCGCCATTCTCATTGCAGATATTGAAAACTTCTTTGTTAGCAAGGGCGCGCGAGGCATCAATATTGATGGTAAAAATGAGATTAATCTTCTCCTCCATGCAGACGTCTTGATTATTCTGGCAGATTCAGAAGTTGAGGTAGGAAAGAAACTGAGAATATTGAAGGAATACACTGCAAAAAACCTATTAACTGTTAATATATCGAAAACCAAAATAATGCGTTTTTCTCGAGGTGGGTACCAATGGAAAACAAACCGTAAGTTTTATCTGAACAATGCAGAAGTTGTAGTTACCAACAAATATGTGTACCTTGGGGTGCAATTCACTTCATCTGCGCTTTTCTCGGAAATGACACAGGTAACAACTTGTAAGTCAAAGCAAGCTGTGGGAGCAGTGATAACTTTGATTGCAAAGTCCAATGTCCACTCCTGGACATCTCGAATACATATTTTTGATGCTCTGGTTCTGGGTATCATGAGCAATTGTCTACCGGTATGGGGTATCAGGTACTGTCATGTTCCTCAAACGAGTACAATTGAATTTCTTGAAAATACTCTTACTCATGTCACAAAATACACCAGATTATGTGGTTAGACTTGAAACTGGACGAGTTCAATTGAGCTTCGATATATTCAATTCAGTTCTCAACTGGGTCATAAAAATACTTGAAATGGACGACACGCGATACCCTAAGATGTGTTTTATTCGCCAAAAAAATCTGAATTCTTCTGTAGTGAAATATAACTGGTCCACCCAGATTCAGACTCAGTTTGAATCTTTGGGTTATTCAGAGTTGTGGGAGAATTTAAATCTAGTGGAACTCATGAAAAACATAATATTGAAAACTTACTATCAAACACTACACTTGAAAGATATCAGGCTCGCGCAAGAGTCCTCTTTCTCAACTTTCTATTCTTTTTTAACGCCACAACAACAACCACAGAACCACTTGTTATTCAATGTTCCACTGCAAATAACAAGAACTATTGCCCAGCTTCAAGTTTGTAGCAAATATAGAATAAAATTTTACTGTGGCGGTTGTTCATATATAATCAATCCAACTGAAGTATGTACCATCTGTAACAGTAATCAACTGGAAACGATAAACCATGTTATTTTCGAATGTCTCATCTATTCCACTATGAAATCCTCTGATTCAGCTTGTCTTTCTGATCTGAACTCTTTAATTTCTGCACTCAACAACATAACACCTAACTTGGCGAAAAATATTTCGAGTTTTATATATAACGTGCTCAAATCGAGAGCATTCATAGTCAATGAATAACTACTCTGGTAAAATTGTTTGTCTTTATAATTTCAATTTTTTTTCTTTTGTTCTATGAGATATTTCTGATGGGTACTGTGATATTGTATTCATCTTTTTCTTTTTTTTTGTTTTCTCTTCTCAATATGTTAAACTGAAATAACCGAAGGATTTTTTTTATGTTCACTTATCTGTAACATTGTCAAACTCCTTGCTATACCTGTATGGTTTGAAAGCAATAAAAAGTTGATTGATTGATTGTAACTCCTGACATTTGAATATTGGATGAAGATAGATCAGACAAGCCTGGATTTTCCCAGCATTAAATTCCATCAAGTTGATGTTTCCCAATTCTATTATTTCCGCTAAATCATTGTTAAAATTATTGACGATAATGCCTCTCTGTATTCTTGTTTCTCGTGCTGATATGGGCACTCTGGAAGAGAAACTAGTAAGAAGAATACTGTCGTCCGCAAAACTATTCAGTAAAGAAAGTTATATTATGTTCCTCAAAGTCGATTGTTCGTTACGCCACTGCTTCGCCTCGAACAGGGTTGTATCGCCGACGTCGTCGGGTGAAATCAGCACTTTGCGTGCTGCGGGGGAAAACTCCCGGGTTGCAGTCCCATTCCGACTGAGCGCGAGACAAAGACCGAGTGGAATTTGTGAAGTCCGCCCCGGGCCATCGAAACCGACGCAACACACACAAGGACGCCCTGCGGAAAACATATTTTACAGCGCACCCAACGAGCCCCAGGGCGTCTCGCCCACTGCCCCGGGCGGACACGCTGTTTGTATATAATGTTGAAATTATTCTCTACGAATAAGTGCCGGAGGTCGCGGTCGGAGAATATGTAATTTTTTCTTGGTTCCTTATGATGCTTTGAATAATAATATTTCTCATGTGTGTCGTTGTCGCGTATCGAATATACAGATATAGGATAAGAAAGTTACCAAATTTTACAAACGCAAAATGCAATCCTTCGAAAATCATCTGATGATATGGGAAATCTCAGATCGTTGACAAATTTTCGAGAACGAACCTAGAAGAGAATAAGTTTTAAAGCAAATTCGGTTTTCGAAATGTTAACAACGATAACAACAATGAGTATTTCAATTACTAATAGTTCTTGTATTTTTTTAATAGGCGAAGAGTTTCACTATACAAGAAGTTGCTGACTACTAGGAAGTGTTTCATTCATTAGGAACTGTTTTTAATTAACGCAGAAACTTTTCGGGCTAGATTAGAAATCTGTCCAACTCAACTGGTATAGATTTCAATATAAATTCTTATTTATTCAGATTGTGGTAGGCATGGGCGCCGTTTCTTGAGGGCAAGGGGGGAGGGCGCCTCCCCCTGGATTCTAGATATTTCAGTCCATACCCCGTGTAAGACACGACTTCGACTTAATTTCGCATTTTTAAACCACAGTCGTTAGTATTGTTCAAAAGTATTTTCATTTCAATTTAGTGCATTACTTTATTTTTTTTTAATTTGACCCCCTTCCATTTTTTGTAACGGCGCCCATGGTGGTAGGTTAGGCACCTAAAAATTATACAAAGAAAAAATCGATCCAGTACAAAATATTGACTCTCGAACACTACCTTGTTTTTCTTTATGAATTCATTGCTTATTGCGTAGTAGAATCTTCCTTGTTTTCTCTATAAAATATTAATTCCTATTTCTTGTTTTCATTTGTTCAATTTTACATGCCTCTCATATTCATCTGTAGATTATTTCCACTATGTGTGAAGAGGACTATGTCTCTTTCTGAGATATCTACTTTTTGTGAATTCCTATACCCTACATGCAGCTCTCTCGATTTTGTTGAACATTTCTTTCCATAAAATATTATAAATAATGCTGGGCTCGAACCCCCTCCTTGCCTTAGTCCTTCCTTTATTGACAACATTTCAGATTTCATGTTGTGGATCATAAATTTGTTTATTTTCATTAGTTTACAGTTCATCATTCCTTTCTATACAATCCATAATTTTTGACGTAGAACTCTGGCAAAGGCTTCTGCTACATCAATGAAAGTCAAGCAGAATTCCTGCGGAAATTCGAACTCTAGGGAGATTATAACTGAAAAATTCATGCCTTTGAAATTTGGCGCGTTTGATGCTTACATTGTGAGACGTTGCTATGACAAGCATATGAATAATAAGTAGAAATCACCGTGGCGAATGAGTGGAAATCAACATTGCTTGACATATCACTATCTTGTAGAAAAGAATATCTGATGAAAAAATGACAATATTTCAGTGAGCATATTTATAAGGTAGGCTATTCAATCGGTAATATTCGAAGGAAATCGTACCTCTTCTGGCTTCGGTAAAGTTGCAGAAACATCAAAACCTCAAATTCAATAAACCCATTTCATGGCTTATTGTTCATTTTAATGAAAGCCGCCGGGGGCCGAATCGGTCCTATGCGGTAAAGGGTGAAAAGCGGGTTGGAGTCACCCACAACCCCACATCTTGTTCTGACATGGGGCGAAAAAGAACGAGAGGTGGATGCTCATACACTGCCTGAAGGCAATTCAAAAATTATATTACATTAATTTCGTGAAAACTAATTCGAATTACCTTCTCTTCTTAATTCATCAGGGATGAGAAAATTTTAATAATTAACTTTGCTAACTTTTACACTCAAGGCAATTTGCATCATTCACAAAATTCAATTTCAGAGAATTTGATGCTAAAATCGCTAAACACTTAGGAAAACAGGCAAGCTGGTATTTTAATTGAAATTTCAAACTTTGAACTATTTTCGAATACTAATTATTCACAACAGGGAGATCAGAGGGGTGAATATTGAAAACCAATTCCAAAAGGAAGAATTAGAACATAACGCATTGAATCATTTATTAATTCTCCTGTCGTAATAATTAGCTGTTGATAAACCAAATCAAATATTGTTCATTCAAGAATCTGGTTGCGTCTCATTCGGGTATTTCGTAGTTAAAATATTTTTAATCCCAGTCAAGAGCGTTGTTTGTAACAGTTCCCACCAGGTGATCATTTCATCAATTCATTAATTGAAATCAATAATTGTTTCTCCCAATATTATTCACACAAAAAGAAACATCATGGAGATGTTCAAAGGAAATCGTTAGAAGCAAGGGAATATTCTAAATCATTTTGTTATAAGTAACTATCTGAAAATATCTGCGAGTCTTAGGACTTGGTTAGTTGGTCAAGAATAGTCAACAATCAATAATCAATAACTTACCGATGCCTTGATTCGAAAGAGAGAGATAATGTCTAGCTTTCAATGGAGCTACCTCCATATTTCTGTTTTTAATACGATTCCGAGCAATGCTGGAGAGTTTATTGATAGCTACGTCAAGTTTCCGCCAAAATCAGGTATCAATATAAATTAGGGAAAAAAAAACAACATATGTTGAGAGTGGCTTTCGGATTTATAAGCCGTAATCTTGAATTTTTGAACCTGAAATTTCGATTACAATGGCTGCAGATATTGTCAAAGACGATGCGGTAATGGATAATGTCGTGTTGCATTCACAGAGAAAAGAACTCAGTTGTGAATACCTATTTAATGGTTAGGTACATGATTGTTACTTTGTTCATATTATTTTTGTATATTCATTTATTACAATGCTCAAATAAGGCGGTGATATCTGGAGTAAACAATACGCTGATGAGTTATCGAATTTCATTGACCGGGACCATCGTGTGAAGAGAAACGACATCAAAACTCACCAATTCTTTGGGTTCAGTTTCATATCCTGAATCTTTCAATAAAATTCGTAGCTCATACCGCACTCCAATGACTTGTTAGTGAGTTTTGATGTTATTAATGAAGTTTCGATCTCTCAACTCTGATTCCAGTTCTTTCAGATCATCCAAAGTGTATCATGAAATTTTATATATTTTCTAGTGATTACTCATAACATACCATTTCTATAGAGATAGCCATAATTTTTTCTAAACTACTTTTTACTCTCAATCTTTCGTTCTGTATTGGAATTGATTTTGAGAATATTCATTTCTTGTTTTTTCTATGAAATTATATCGATTGATTGTGAAACAAAATAATAAACAAACCTCAGCAAAATAGTAGATTTCTTTACGGAAAATATATTATCTTCTGCCTCGGTATGTAATATAATATATGTCAAAACACTTTGCTCTTCATGATTATTAATATTAACCATTAATGTAACCAGTTAGAAAGAGGATCATTTTGTATGATGAACACGATTTCTGTAGAGCGAGCGTGGCCCGAGTAATGCAAAATGGAATTTTTTCCACTCCCACCCGTAAATATGCTGATATTTCTTTATACAGTTCACTAAACGGATAAGCAGGCGTTTCCAGTCAACGGAATGGATATGTTTTCACATCCACATAAGGTGGGATATGAATTCCACCACCACCACCAAGGACAACCTGGTATAAGTCAAAATTCTAAACTGTCTACACACAAACACGAATTCCAAATTGTTTCATCTGAGAATAAAGAAATGTACTTTTATCTGAAATATTTTCTAGTTTATCGAGTTTGTCACATTTTTTGGAATTGAAGGACTTACATCTTCACTTCACAATAATTAATTGATATTATACAGTCCAAGTGGCCAGCTGGTTAGAGCGTTATTAGCCGTCTGAGGCGATCCACTATATAGTCTCGAGTCTCAACAAAACCGTCTTTTTATCCTTTTTTCAATTTCATCGTGCTCAAACTTCGTCCTCGTACGATATGGACACCATATCCACTCATGTTGTACAAACTATCGCGTCACATATAAGATTTTTTCTGATTTCAATGAAAGCTATTATTCTTGCACAATCTAGCTCTCTTGTGTACTTACGATATTTGAATCAGGGAAAGTCGTATTTCGTGTAAATAATAGTATATTATGCAACGATCGTGTAATGATGGTTATTAATATATGAGCATAAACCGGGATACGAAACGAGCCGAAGATGAGTTTCGTATGGTTTATGCGAGTGTATTAATAACCATTACATGAGAGTTGCATACGCTATTTTATCTGCACCCGATAAATAGTGAAGAACTACAAATATCATATTTATATTTGCATTGCACACAATAATACTAATTTAACAAATTTCTTTGAAAAATTCCACAGAATTGTAATTAATACTATTACTTCGAGAAATAAAACGATGAGATATGAAAAGAAGATCAAAAATCAAAGAAAAAAAAGATTACTCGAGGCCGGAATCGAACCAATGTCTCTTCCAGCTGGAACATTTAATGTCAGCGCCACAGACGGCTCGGCTACGGAGAGCCCTCAAAGTTTGATGAAAAAATAAGTAATAAATCATGCATTTGTCAAATGAAAAATTTAATTATTCTAACTGTATTTCTTTCGGTGGAGGTGTCGAAGGTGATTCTCCCATATCGCTGGTATCAGACATTTTGTTACACGATTATCGAAGTTTGGCTATATTCTTAAAAAGTTCAATACACATACCGATTTTGACTTGACAAACGTCAAATTCAGAGCATGCACATCATGCTTTATTGAAAAATAATGGGTTTCTATTGGTTGAAAATCTGTATCGTAATGAAAAATCTGTATCGTAATGGATTTCATTATGAAACGGGTTGTGGGCATATAAGTGTAGGTATCATTAGAGTAGATTAATACATTTATTTAGCAAATTCTACCATACTGTAGTCACGATATTTTTAACTATGACTTGTTTACTGGTTGCTAGGCCAGAGGCGTCGCTAAGTAATGCACTTTCAATTACTTACCGAGGTCTTCATATATATTATGTTGAATCCAACCGCTCATGATGTTTGTCAATGAAGCCAGATTATGTCATGAAAAAGTCTTCGTGATTCACCTCGATTTTTGAAAATAAATGTAAGATGGACATAGAGAAATGGAGGCACGTGAATTTAAGTAATCACTTCGTAAATCTTCGAATTCCCGTTAAGATGAGAGTAGTAAAAAGTTTATAGTAATCGCAAATGAGCCTCAGTACACTAGAGGACTTGAACAAATATTAGTAGTAATAAAAAAGTGAATATGAAAGTCGCATATAAAACTTCATATACATTTCAACAGCTCCTTGGTAACCCGTAAGGTAAATTGGACAACACAGAAAAGTCAGGGATTAACGAAATCAGTTGTCAGATTGCAGCAATGAATACATTGGCCAGAGCCGACGAGCTATCAAAACCCCTCTCAAAGATCATTATGCACACATAAGATACGGAAGGGTAGAAAAATCCAGTGTCGCCCAATATCATCTCAACGATGATCACAGAATTGGTAAAAGCAATCTGAAACTGATTGATGATATACATGACATAAGGCTACTCGATGCATTCGAGAGTCTGGGAATTGCATAATGTAAAAATAGTATGAATTGTGACAAAAGGCACATACCTTTCAACCCGCTTTTCAGTTTATTTTTGAAAAAGTAATCGGAATAATCAGTAGTTACAGATGAAGTCCATATCGCACTAAGATCATGATCACCCAATACTCATCATGATTTGTTTTTTTTGCTGTCATAAGTGTGACATCTACTGAAGACGGATGCATCGCAATAGGTACAAGAACATAAATCGTGAACAAAACTTCTTATGTCCAGATGATCAGATGATCAAACTGTTCATGAAAAGTTTCGACATTTCGGTCAATTCTGTAATAGAGAACTTTATAAATCGAAATTTTTGAAAAAACTCACTCAGTTACGATAACATGTGTGTGCATAAAAAATGTAAGCGCCCAGTTTGTCCAGATCGATTCGTTGGAAATGTACTACTTAAGCCCTTGCTTCTGAAACATACGAGCAAAGGGAAGCAAGACGGGACCGGGAAATTATTTACGTACGAACTATTGGAGAACCTTCGACTGAAACAAATATCATCGGAAAGCAAGACAGAAGCTGAAAACATGTCCGTCTAAAAAGTATATTCAACATAAACTAAGACTGGTTGTGAAAATTATCAGGCTACTAACTATTAAAACCCAATCAACTGAAACAAATGATCAACAGAAAGCCAGACTGGACCGATATAACATCCAATGTGAAATAAAATACTATATTTGAATTCATTTTGTAATATACATCACTCTGGGCACAAAAAACAAACTTTATAAGTATATATTAGCGATTTCCATTAGGCTTCAAACTTTAACAATAGCTTTACCGATGTTTCCACCCTTCAACATATCCACGAAAGCTTCGACCATTTTATCGAAGCCATCAGTGACTGTTTCGTGATATTTCAGTTTCCCTTCCTTTATCCACTCTGTTATTTGCTGAATACCTTCTATCCATCGATCAAACCATCTGGTGACCATGAACCCTTCAATTTTGAGTTGTTTGTTCAATATCTGGGATTGATCGAATACAGCTGGAAAAAATTAGATAAAGAAATTCGATAAGTCTGATAAGATGAATAATCCATTTCATTTCTTTCAGCTCCAAGAGTACACACAAAACATAGTTGATGAAAATTGATACATTACCAATCTTCTCCTGAAGATGCTAACTTTGTTGGCGAAACGCGCGTTGAGTGTAAAAATATCAGTTTGCTTTTTGGGTAATTGGTCTCTAGGAAAAGTTTCAAGTTCCTCATGTGTTTCTGGTTATACAAGTACCAGAATTAGTTTGCAATTACCGGGATGGACACATTTATCACAGACTGGTTACGGGTTTACGGTTTTCCATAATTAAAAATTCCTTCTGTACTTATATTTTATATAGGATGTAAAAAATGTATTCTCCTCATTATTGTTCAGCAATATATAGGCCGTAACTGTCTTCGGGAATATTACAATGGTCGAAAAAAAACTACGGGGACTCTCGCCCTTCTTGAGTGGGAAACCAAAAATTCTGTTTTTCGTTTTTTTTCAATGGAACTGTTATTTCGGAGAATATCAAAAAATGGAAAAGGAAAATGTTATTGTATTAGAATTGTACTATGACGATGTAATAATGAATATTCGATAAAACATTCGTGTCAACATGGCCACCACCAACTTTGTTTTTAAATACGGACTTGTCTTTTCCATTACAGATATTGATAAAGCGATAAATTCACAATCCAAGGGGATATCACATTTGATATTTTTATAGCGTTTCATTTGAAATAACTACCATCATCAGTGACAACAATTTTAAATTACGGTCCTGTCGTTACTTCTTTCGTTCCGAATCGTCGTATTTCGAACATCCAAATGTTTAGACGATTAGAAAGAAATTTGAGGGACTATGGTGCATTCGAAAGAAATAAAACTAGAATATGTGTGGTTACTGAAAGGGTGAGGAATCAAATAAATGTTATGGGTGAGCAAACATTACCACATGAAAATTTATACAGTGAAAACATCTTTTTTTTAATTTAGGATTGGTCAGTTACAAAACCTAATCAAGATTGTTCTTTACGAGAAATTTCCCATGACGAAGGGATCTGTAAAATTCACCAGAACTATTTTGAAAAAGAACAAATATAAATGCTACATGGTACGCAAAGTTCATCACCTCAATGAAAGGGAAGGAGGGTAAGATTTGCGAAGTGGTTAAGAAGTAGGAATAGGAAAGTTGGAAATATTTGTATAAAAATAATATGGACCAATGAATCAAAATTCACCAACAATGGTTGCTTTAACAGAAATATCCATCATAGGTAGAATAATACAAATGAACATTTACATAGGGAAACCAATTTCCAAGAAAGGTTCGTAATAGATGTTTGGTTGGGAATTGTGGGAGCAAACATCCTTTCTTTTACGATGGTCATTTGAATAGTGAAATGTATCTTATAGCATTGGATTGTGAATTAATCGCTTTATCAATATCTGTAATGAAAAAGACAGCTCCGTAAAAATAGGTTGATGGTGGCCATGTTGACACGAAACTTTTTATCGAATATTTATCATTACATCGTCATAGTACACCTCGAATACAATAACATTTTCTTTTTCCATTTTTTTATATTCTTCGAAATAACAATTCCATCGAAAAAAAAAACGAAAAACAGCATTTTTGGTTTTCCCTGTATAATTCGAGAAGGGCGAGAGTCCCCGTAGAATTTCTTCGGCCATTGTAATGTTCCCAATGACAGTTACCTTTTTTCATTTGATTGATCGTATCTGTTACGTTTCAGAATATAGCAATTTTACCATATGATAAAAGAAACGGCCTGTATTTATTAATTGAATATTAGTGCGCACGACACCAGGCAGTGTACAGTACTTTGAGTAATATTTGATTGTCTGATTTTTTGTTATCCTGTGTTCCACGTAAATGTTTATATTAAATATATGTATGTAATGTATTTCGTTGATATTTGTAGTCCTCGAACAGTAGGATCGAAGTCAGTTATGATAAATTCAGATCCTCATTTCAATTCATCCTTGGAACAAACTAATGGTATCGCCATAAGGGCAATATTATTTGCCTTTTTGAAGTCGGCAATGTTAAAAATACACAGAGTCAAGAATTTGTTCCGTTGAAAATATCACTCCTCACCTTGTTTATCATCTTTTTCGTTATATTTTGAAATCTGCCCACACACGGAAATGCGTCCGAAAAGATTCATGTGTTTTAAAACAATTGAACTAATATCTCCGCCAACCTGAAAATCATAATAGATCAGTGTAAAACAGCAACAGCAGTAATATAAGTGTTTTTTCTTAATATTATTGTCATTTCCTCAACAAGAAATTTTGGCTGCATTCCATACATGTCTTCGGCTGTCGGTAGTTGGAATCAATTGTATTCAAATCGAATATAAGAAATGATATTTAGTGGATTTCCCAGTCGGTAGGTACATCTTCATCTTGTCTCAATCGCGATCGAAATTTTGTTGGATACTGTTGATCGTTCATTAATATGTTCTCAATTTTTTGCCTAATTGTTATCACATGGCGACTAGAATATAGTTTTTGTGAATAGAGGACATCCTTGATCCAGATGCTGATTGTCATATGGATATACTCTTGTTCTTTTTAGGATTTCACAAGGATCTAGATAAAACGCTTGTATCGTTAGGGTTGTATGACAATATTTGCAGTACACACGCAAGAAAAGTTTCAATTGTACCCGCCTTGAGGTACAGATGGCAAATAGCACCACTCTTATCGCTTATATAAGGTCACTAGATTAGAATAAGGGTCGCTTTCTCAGATAGAACAATGGAAGGAATCTAGGGAAAATAGTTATGAATTGACTAATGGCAATATTCTACATTCTACAGGCTCCTCATATTGTCCCGTAGCGCATGGTGAAAAGTGGTCAAAACAGGTATCGCTAATCATCCGATACTAGGAATCGATCAGCCCCAGAATGACCAACTCTTAGGCAAGAAGGGGTCAGAAAAGTCTGAAATGAACACTGACACTATCAAAGCATGGAGTGAAAATAGACCGACCCGCAGACGGCACTAGCCAAACCGTCGCCGGGACCGTAAAGAAAGAGAGCATAAATCCACTGAATTCCTAGCGGCCAGCAAGGAGGAGTTTCACACTTACACCTTGAGAAAAGAAATTCTCGTCGTGATCATAAGAATACCCGAGGACGTAGATTGAGCCGACGTCACGAGCGATCTAGAAAACGAGGGCTTCACCATCCCAGAGAGTCATAGGATGGAGTCGCTCCCGAAAAAAGTACTGCTATTGTTCCTAGTGCAAGACAGGATATATCACGTGAAAACGTGTGTACATCTAATTGTGAGGGCCGAATCACAGAAGCAGAGAAAAGGTACAGTGTCGCAGTGACGCAACTGCTAGGGCTTTACGCACTCACAGAGCTGGTGCCTCGCAAGGTCCAGATGTGTTCAATGCGGATAAGGCCACGGAAGCCGACTCTGCAAAAAAACAAGAGAAACGCCCGCGCGGTGCACAAACTACTACTTGCAGGGTTTCTCTTAAGCCCAGGCAAGTCGTCCTTGTCAACAGGATGCCATAAGCGCAAGCGAAGAGAAGGGCGGAATAACCCAGGCAGCCGATCAAACAGGCAGCGAAGATACCGCAAATCAGTAAAACAATAAATACCGGCATGTAGAAAGAAGAGATATATGAAGTCCAATAGAACTGTAAGACAGGTCAGAAGACAACTGAACAACACCGACCCCGGAAATCACCAGGCCCGCACCAAATCGGAATCCGGGCCCTGAAAGCCCTACCCAGGAAGGAAATAGTAGCAATGACCAACATCATCTACGCTATCCTGCGACTAAACCACTTTTCGTATTCCTTCAAAGATGACACGGTTATCATGATCCCAAAGCCCAAACAAAAATCCCATATTCCCAGCCAACCACCAGTTTGACCCCTGCAATGAATGAAGTGGCAGAGAGTGTCACCCTGAAAAGACTTGAAGAACAGTTCACAGAACTGAACGCACTTCCAGATGAACAGTTCGGATTCAGGCAGGAACACTCAACGAAGCTACAATCCTGAAGGTAAGACATGGCAGGTTTCAACTCGGCAAAGGACGCTACACAGAAGTAGTATTCGACTGCTGGCAGCAGGGGTTCCGCAAGGGGCAGTGCTTTCGCCACGCATCTTTTCCATCTATACATCAGACGTGCCCAAGCGGGGGAATAATACCACGAAGCTGGCACTCTACGCGGACGACGCAGCTGCTGGCCAGATCCTCCAGCCCGAAGCAAAGAATCAAACTACTTGAGGAGCAAGTGGACAGACTGGAGGAATGGGCGAATGTGTGGAAGATCAGCATCAGTCCAGAGAAAATTCAAGCGATCCTATCCAGACGGAGACGGGCATCGCCAGCAGGCAGCGTCAGCATGATCAGGAGAGAAATTTCATGGACGAACAGGGCGAGACACCTGAGAGTGATTTTGAGGACTGGTTTCCCAACCCCACATAACCGGGAGGCAGAAGCAACCTCCTTTTCCTCATAGAACGCAGAAGTGACATACAGGTCCCGAATCCAGATATTCATGAACGTCTGTCTTAGGATGGGAGTGACGCTCCCAGATATATATATGTCCAATAGATTTATTTGCAGGGATCTCGATATCAGCACCAGCTACGTGAATACCTTTTGACCACGCTGAGGCCATTTTCGAAAGAATCAGGACACACTTCGATCCGGCACTACAAGACCTCCACGACGCGCTGAACCAGGACTACCCCAGGTTCCGCAAGAGGGGCAATTACTTACGACCGACCAAACAGCTCCAAAGACGCCTCCTAGGGCCACCGCTTGGCGATCCAGGTGAGTACCAAACTAATCACCGTATCCATTTCCGATCCAACTTCAAAATGCCGCCAGTCATTAACAGGCGGCAACAAAAACTTCGCTGCAAAATAGCAGAACGCTATGACATAGCAAGGCGATGAAAAGAGGTGAAGGCACCTAGAGACTGACATCAAACCACCGAAGGTTCGATCTCAACCTCGCTGAAATGACCAACAGCAGGTTTGACGTCCGCTCCGACTCAGAGCGAGAGAAGTGAAAGGGGGTTCCAGCCTCAATACTCAGTGTGTACGGGGGCTTCTATCCTCGGGGTCAACAGCTGTGAGGCAGGCAAGGCAGGCCTCATATTGCCCGTATCTGAGAAAGCAAACCTTACTCTGTTCCAGTTACCTTACCTTACTTATAAAAGTTATGTTTCAACTTTGACCGCCATCTTCATTCTTCAATATGTAGAGTGTTGAAAAAATGCAGTAATACACTGACTCTGACGAGTTCTGCCAAAATAATTCGCTATTAGTCAGTTGTATAAACTAGCCAACCAAGATCAGTAGTCAAGCAACAAAAGACTCGTGAACCAATGTTTAACCGAGTTCACTGAAACGGGGATGGCCCTGTTTTGTACAAATGGTTCTTATAATAACAAGGAAACTTTTAATTGTGATACATTTGATTCATCCACACCACACATGCTTTTGTTTCGGTATTTATTAGGCGAAAATGGTAAAATTATCTTTGTCAATTGGTACTTCCACTGAGAAGGCCGGAGTTGAAGAGTAAAATATTGGGAAGTCGACCAAAAAATGGTGCAAAATGCTCAAAATGGGGACGGAACATCGTCGACGAAAACGTATCAGACATGGCAGGCAATAAATTGAGGTAGGTATATTAAAACCTGCCAATTATCACAATATGATTGAAAATTTCAACACGAGGAAAGTCGTACGCAAGATGGGCGATCGAGTGAATCAAACATTTAATATTTGAAATAAAAAAGCAACTCGAAACAATGAACTGAAAGGTGAAAATCGGTTCCAAAAAAGGAAGAATTTCATCTGTGAGAAAGTCATAGAGTTCTGGTTTGCTAGAATGCGCATGGTAACTTTTAAGTGATTTCCATCACAATTACTAATAGAATCGACTTCTTCAGGCTAACTAGTAAAACACTTGTAGAGGTTTTGTGAAGAGTCTAGTGAAAATCACACAATAAAGTGTTTTATCATTACGTTATCATCGAATTTTGGTTAAGAGTCAGAATATTAAATTCACCCGCCTGCGAGTAGAAGTAAACACCACTGATATTTATATTGAACATTCGGCTTCATACAATAAAAACTTTTTGCTAAAAAAATTATCCTATCAAATTTGTCTATTTCTAGTCATGTGTGTCGAAATAACCAATGAAACCATCATTACACTGATAACTACCCATAGATAGTTTTCACGGGTAGTTATCACTTATGTCATGACATTGCTAAGCACCCAACACAATAAAGTTGTTTGACATTTCAGTAATTCAATTTATTTCGAAAATGTCACTTCCTCGCTTTGGTGTTCAAAATGATGCGGCAATTGACAAATTCATTGAAGAAAATACACCAAAAAATACTGTCAATAGTAAAAAATACACTTGGAAAATATTTATGGAGTTTTGTGACGCCAGAAAATATGAATTGGATGGAAATCGTACTCTCGAAGAGCTTGCATTAATACTCAAGGATTGGGCGATTAATATGAGAAAAAAGGATAGCACAGAGTTCAAGGAGGCTAATGTTGAAACCGTATGGAATATAACAAGCAAATTATTACAAGAAAAGTATTACAAGGAGTATAATATCATGCTAGACCCCTTTAAAAGTGTTGCATTCAAACAAGCGCGGAATGCACGCGACGCAGCACGAAGAAATTTACAAACAGATCCCACTAAATGCAAAACAAGCTCAGTACCAATAACTTCAAATGAAATGAGTAAAATTATAAACTTTTGGGATGAAAATACCCCTATAGGACTCATACGCAAATTTTATCACATAGCAGCGGTGGAATTGGCTTGGAGAGGTGGTGAAGGTGCTGCTTGCTTAGTTGATTATTTTCATATCGAAAAGGACAACAATGGATCTCCAACTAATAGGATAGAATATAATCCAATTTTCAGTAAAACCTGCCAAGGGGGTTCAAAGAACTGCGCCTCTAGCAAATGGTTAGTTCAAAAGAGTGATAACAATGCTTGTCCTGTCAGATTATTCATTAAATTATTATCAAAACGAGGCACAAATATCAAGACAAATAGACTATTTTTAAGGCCAAATCGTCACTGGAAGACAGGAAGCGATAACTGGTATGACAATATCCCTGTGGGTAGAAATATAATCAACGGATGGACGAAATCTTCTGCTGAAGCAATTGGCTTGGATCCGAAACAGAGGAAAATAACCAATCACTCTAATAGAGCAACTGCAGGCAGTCAACTAGCTAAGAGTGGAGTTCAAGAACAGCAATTGTTGAAAATTACTGGGCACAATAATGGAAATTCCATAGAACCTTATTTGAATATTGATCAGGAACATCATATTCAAATAATCAATAGTATGCGTGGAAACACCTATGCAGTAACCGAGGCAAATACAGCAATATCAACGGAATATCATTATACGAATTGTTCTTTCAATAACTGTGTGTTCAATAAATAATTTTGTTCGAATTGCAAAAAATTTTCTCACCGAATATCCCTCGAACATTGATAAATAACTCATAATTTTATCACAACTTCCTCAAGCACGTTATTTTAGGTAACATCCCTCCGCCTTCGGCGTCGGGATGTTACCAAATAACATGCTTTCGAAAACTGTGATCAAATGATTTCGTTAGTTATCAATGTCCTTGGGATATTATAGCTGATAACCATCCGAGTATTTCGGGTTTCTTAGCCGTAATTTCGAGTTATAAGTCAGAATCGTAAACAAATTAGGTACTCCTTCGAACACCTACTGACAATGATAAGTGATTATTAACAGTTCGTCTGACATCAGGACCAATCAAAATTTGCCCAATATTGCCTTGACGAAAGACTACTGTTGATGAGGGTCTTATATTCATCAGTGTTTCTTGTTTTCCCGTGAGCAGAGAAAGCATTTCTGGCAAGCATATGCTCAAAGATAAGTTTTTTCCTGGGAAGCTACAGAGCAATAGACACAACTCGAAATCGATAAGAGTTGATAAAACAAGTATCTGATTACTAACGCGAAAAAAGAGTTTCGATATTTCTATAATCACAGCCCGAATTTTTTCATATATTACGATCACCTGTTGGCGTCCCTAATAAGTCATTGAGGTACTTCATCACACCAAGAAGGGAACTATCAAGACACACTTATGATATTCGTGAAAAAAGGAATCCTGTTGAGATTGACATTTTTTCAATTGAAATATCGAGTTTGGCACTAATTCATACCAACTCTCAGTCACTTTCGAAATAACCTGGGCAATGTGCGTGAAGTCACAAAGCAAATATTGTAACTCAAAAATTGAAAAATATCTTTTACTTTGGAGTAACACAGAATATTCAACACCATTATAAATGCAACCAAAAATTTTCAATGAAGAGTAACACGTTTCATTGATGTTGCTCTATCTCTGATCTTTTTTTTTCAACAAGAACTAAATGTTCGGAACTCAAATACTGGACACAATCATTGCATTCGCCTTCTCCATTGAATGAATATCCGCTCAGTCTAAATTTTTCTGCAATAATTTTCCTTCAATTAAATGAATATCTAATTTATACCCACATTATCAAAATAACAATCCACTCCTGCCGAAGCCTTTTCTGATAGTTCTTTGTCAATATCACCAGTTTTGTAATTGATGAAACCATCAAATCCCAATTCGTTGAGTAACCATCGTCCTTTCTCGTCAGAGCCGGCTATTCCAATGACTTTGCAGCCTTTTATTTTAGCGATTTGTCCCACTGTACTCCCGACTGCTCCAGCTGCTCCCGAAACTACTACAGTTTCTCCAGGTTTTGGTGCGCATATTTCCAGTAAACCGAAATAAGCAGAGTTACTGAAAAAATATCGCAAACATTTCATTTGTTTCATAATGAAATTGCCCAATCACTATAATCCGAAAAAACTTCGGGAAATTTGGTAACTTCAAGCTATTTTGGAAAATCTTCTTTGTATTCAGAGACAACATAGTCTTTTCCATAGATATTTGCTCAGTTCCAGACTGAAGTCATCCAAAAAGGGCTGGTCGAACAATTGTTGTCATTCCAACGTTACATATTCACGGAACAGAAACTATTGACATTATGATGAATCACGCATGCGTCTTATTATGTGCATGCTTTCAAGTACTTTTTGATTCTCCTGCCCGGAAAATGAAATAAAGAAGTATATCCCGTCGAACTATTATTTATTTTTAACCCATATCCAGAACAATGCTGCATTATTAAACAATAACTTCTTGCACTATGCCGTCAGTTTTCAGCGGTATATACTATATACTTCATGATTACTTTCCAGGATCTATGATCGTGAAGAAAATATTATTGGAATTATTGACCGTAACTTCCCAATTTGGGGTAGAAAATTCAGTTTTTTCCATTATACCGCTAAAACCTGACGGCGAAGAGAGATAGATAGATTCTTTATTGAAGCTTTCGAGTTGAAATATCTTGGGTCAAATTTATACAAAAAATATACTACAGAATATAAAAAATATCACAGAAAATTGAATTACTTTAGTAATGTTTAGAAATATAAAATAAAACAGAGTATTCACACACCATAAATAAATATATAATACACCTACATACACGTACTACATATATACAATATAAAAAAAGAAAAAAGAAATTGGAAAAGACCGACATTACAGACATTTGCCAACCAATTCTCTTGAAGAGTACGGTTCAATATCACACACGTTTCATAAAAATATTTTTGAAACAGTCTTTTGTGATAAATAGGGGTGACTGATTATAAAATTTAATCGCTGCATAGTGTGCCCCTTCTGTAAGTTTCAGCCTATGTTTTGGAAGGAACATGTTGGATTTATGTATGGTATGATATTCGTGAATATAATGATCACTTCCAAATTTAAATTAAATTCATTATTATAAACAAAAATTTATATATATGTATATATATATATATATATATATATATATATATAAATAAATATGCGGTTTACGTGTGGACTACCACCCCACAACATTATTCCGTACCTAAGAAAGGGATATACTGTGCCAAAGCATGTAGTTTTCAGACCATGAATATTCAAGTGTCTATTCAGAAGTCTGATTACATGACACTGACTTACAAGTTTTTTAGCGAGATGTTCTATATGTGTCTCAAAATTTAATTTGTCGTCGATATATTATACCCCTAGCATTTTTGTATCCGTTGTAACTAGCATAGGGCTAGAACTTATTTTTGTTTGATTACAGGACTAGAAGTTATTGTTTCATATAGCAGCATCGTTCTGAATATGAATCATACGGGGTCATTTGTCACCCCGAAACAGTGTTGTGGGCTTGTAGTCTATTGGTGTATCACAGCGAGAAATATGTTCGGAGAATTAAAAGTTGAAAATTGATGAACAATCCATTGATTATATTCAAGCCCACAAGGAAAAGTACCGGTTGGCTTCAATAAATAGTCTAAGACAGCGGTTCTCAACCTTTTTGAGTCATGTACCACAAAACTATTTAAGGTTTGGTACCACCTAACTGAAATACCTATACAGCTGGGTAATCTAATTAAGCGGGCATTTAGACAGAAATGGTTAGCAATATCCCCACATTTCAGTTTATAGGTTTGTAGTTTTTTATAGTTGAAACCTGAAATACTATTTTAATTTTTTGTTTGTGTTATTTTTTGTGGCACTGGTTTTGGGTCTGTTTTTTGTGTACCACTGCCAATAATGATATTTACCACCAGTGGTACATGTACCACAGGTTGAGAACCGCTGGTCTAAGAGATATCTGTGAGAAACCTCAAGTACAATAATAGGGTACACGATCGATTCCTATTTGTGAAGGATTGATAAGTGCAGAAAAGCACTGAATAATCATTCGGGCCAATTTGTGGGCGTATACAGCAATGACAGACACTCGAAGAAATAAAATTCAGCTAAACTGGATCTTTTTTCGAAAACCCTTTTTGGAAATGAATTATTTGAATTGACATCTGATTTATTTTTGCAGTGGGGCAATGAACAGTTCAACCTCTTTGACTGCCTGCCACTACTTTAAACCCCCAGACTCACCTGGCGGAAAAGTTATTGAGTGGTCATCTGCACTGATGGATTCTTGTCAAGTATGAATTGTTCACCCAAGCTATACCTTCTTGTTTTTGCCAGATCATATTTCACTTCTCTTGCTCCTGAACTACCGAGAACGAACTCTTGCAATCGAATATAGGTTGCACCAAGATGCATAAAAGCCCTGGTGCATCAAGTGAAATGCTTTTGTTTGGTCAAATCTTTTCGATCTGAGAGGTCAAAATGAGAACTCACATTTTTTGACGATGATACAAATACGATATCCCAAAGCTGCAATTCCATTCAGTCGTTTACCCGTAGAATAATAAGTACCCAAAATTTGTGTAGACAAGGCCGTCTTATAGAAAGCTAGCTCCTTACAGACAAGTTTGACACTTTGACTTTATTCGAAATTTGAATGCGCTTAGAAGTCAATATTCCATCTATTTTTGTTCTTGTTCCATTTCACGTTTTTTCTGTTTTTGGGCCTTTCCACGTTTTAATTCTTATTGTTGTTGATATTTTGTGAATTTTTCACCTCTCTCACTTTGATGATATAGCATTTTTGCATTATTTGTTGTGTTAATAGTGCTTAACAAGCTTTCAGTTTCTGGTTTATCCAGTAACCTTGTTAACCTCTTCAAGTCTTATTTTGAAAATCGAAAGCAGTACGTCCAACTCAATGGCCTCAAGTCTGTCGAATATTTAGCCACATCCGGTGTGCCGCAAGGGTCAAATCTGGGACCGCTACTATTCAATATCTTTATTAATGATATTGCGAATGAAATTGATGTTAACTTTCTCTTATATGCAGATGACATGAAACTCTTTCACTACATAACTGGTCTAGAAGATTCCAAACGCCTGGCTTTAAATTTGAATCGTGTTGCTGTATGGTGTCAAAAAAATAATTTATCTCTCAACATCTCTAAGTGTGAGGTAATGTCTTATTCACTGAAAAGCAATCCGATATTACACAATTACACCATAGACAATCAAGTTCTGGAAAGACCTGATACTATTACTGATCTGGGTGTGATATTTGATCCATCTCTCTCCTTTAATGAACACATTAGTAAGACTCTCACCAAGGCTTATCGTATGCATGGATTCTCAGTTAGAAATACCCGTGATTTCAAAGAAGTTTCAACACTCAAACTGTTATTTCATACTTTTGTTCGGTCTAAGTTGGAATACGCTTCCATTGTGTGGAGCCCCTTTTATCAGATTCACATAGGTCAAGTGGAAGCCGTCCAAAGGCGTTTCTTGGAATACTTGTCATTCAAACTCGACGGTAGGTATCCTACTGTGGAAGTATCCAACAGCGATTTATTCAAAAGGCATAATTTTTGCAGTCTCGAGGTAAGGCGTAAATACTTCTCATTTTTATTTTTATTCAAAATCATCAACAATATCATCACCTGCTCTCAATTACTAGAAATGTTGAACTTTCGTGTTCCTAGAATGACATCCAGAAGTAATATCACATTTTATTTAAATTCCCCACGAACAAATGTAATGAAAAAATCCCCAGTATATTTTATGTGCGACACCTGCAATTCTGCTAACTGTGTTTTAGAAATCTTCAGTTGCCAGATTATAGATATCAAAAAACATTTTCTAGTTAACTGACAGCTTGAATTCTCGTTTTTGTATTGTTATCGGTTTGCAATTTATGTATAAGTGTGAATGTGTGTGTATGTGTCTATATTTGTATAGGTATATGTATATGCACATTGTTGCTTTTTTTCCCTATTCTGTAATTGGGTTCATCCTGTAGAATAGTGTATGGAATAAATAAATAAATAAATAGAATCTAGTATCCATCTCCATCATAGACATTATAACTAATGGACTGGCCCTGAGAAAGAGAGGACTGCGGAATGAGCAAGATAGAATACTTCAAGTATAAACTCTAGACTAATTCCTTCCTCAATGTATATAGCAGATAGTTTCAGAAGGATAGAGTAATCCAAGTGCATATCCTTTCTCTCTCCAATGTATTCCGAATCGTGTTATATGAAAAACTGTCAAAAAGGCCAGTCCATTAGATGTGATATCTATGATCTCCATAAAGTAGAGAAGTACCGGAGGTGAATTATTCGTCGTTTCGAAAAATATTCAATCTTTTTAAACATATTTGAAGAATTGAAAATAGGTTTGAAAATTCCAGAACCAAAATTGATGTCAAATAATAATGAAGCGTCGTAGAAGGGTCGGAGACTTGTCTCTTCTGAATTGTTATCAATCGTTCCACGATCGGCAATATTTACACGAATAACTCGACGAGTACAGAATTCCCACCCCTTTGTTGTGAACTTGGAGACCTGTCGAACCTCTCTTACCCAGGGATCTTTTCTCAATAGAACAGCTGAGCTTTGGAACTCCTTGCCAAGAGAGGTTTTTCCTGAGGATTACAAACTTCAGAAATTCAAAGTGAATGTTAATTCGTAACTCCTGTCCCTTGATTCACACGGTGTTCTTTGAACATTACAGGGCTTTCCTTTCGTGTGAATCTGCATATAAAAAAAAGTTCTCTTTAATATTTAATGTTCATGAATATTCTGAATTCATGATATGAAAAGAAACGATTGAATCGGGATTGAAACTAGCACTAAATCGAGGAATCACGTAACAGGTTGAGCATAAGTCAGGTAGGTATAAGCACAGAACACCCTATCTACACAGAAGCGCAACAAGGATGGGTTCTAACCGAAAGGGCGTTAATGTCATTGGCGTAATCAAACGTGATTGATATACAGTTAAGTGATACACCAACAGACGAGCATCGCAACAAAGGAGAACAAGAACGACCAGAAGGAAAAGAACACACCCACAAATCGAAACGAAATACATCCATCTCAACAAATATAAACGGAGAATTTGGATAGTTACCAAAATAATTTCAGTGAATAGGCTTACTGTTTTTTGCACCTCAAAAAAAGTAGATATAAAGTGGTGTAGGCAGCTATTTGATGTTCAAATAGTTTTAGAGTAATCAACTTAATTTTGCCGGAACGAACGTTTAAAACCCAAATAGCACACGACGTCCTGAAGACGAACCATTTATGTCCCAGTTACGTCGATACGTCCCGGGACGTATAGGAGACATTCGAAGAACGTACATTACCGGATGTACCATGTATGTACTGGTTAGACGTCCCATGTAGGTACATACTTGGTCCCGTTCCAATCGGAATGTAATAAAAACGTACATGCTTGGAAGTACTATGTACGTACTTTATTAGTGTCCCTGATACGTTTACATTAACTCCTCTTCAGGTACGTACTTTTCGGAATGAATTAGGGACATACCAATGACGTGTTTTTTTGTGAATCCCATGTACGTACTGCTCAGATGTATCATTTACGTACATGTTTGGAAGAACTATGTTCGTACTATTTGGACCTTCCAGGTGCGTACATATTGAGTCCCTTTCAGATACGTATCTTTCGAAACGTTTGCGGGACCTAGTAATGACGTACATTTTTGGAAATCGTATGTACATACTATCTGGACGTCTCGTTGACGTACTTTTTTGTACATACTGTTTGGACCTCCCAAGTACGTACGGATTGAATTCCTTTCATTTTCTACATTTCTGTTAGTATGTACATACTGTTTGGACCTCCCGAGTACGTACGTATTGGGTCCCTTTCGGTTCAAGGGGTATTGGGATTTTGAGAGTGATCACTTAGTGTATTCAAACATATATCAATATTGGTAATGCAATATTCATAATGAATTATTTCTAAAAAAAATTGGAAAAATTGAAACATCGACATGTGGTGAATTTAAATACCAGAAAATTACATACAGAATTTTTTGCACAGCAAGTTTGATATTCCAAAACCGCCATCACATGAGACAGTGATCCTTTAGTGTTTTTTCGAATATATTTTCATTGTTACTGAACTTTCTAAAATTTTAATATTATCTCGAACAAAACTAACTTGAAGTCATCACATCTATAGCACCCAACTCCTTCTTAAAAACAAGTATCTCCTTGCCGTAGAGCGTAACAGTGGTCGACAATAATATCTCCATAGAAAAGGTCGAGAGTTCAAGCCCCGCAGCAGCCAGGTCTTTTTCCAAGTAAGTATTCGGTTAGAGGGTTAGTACACTTGAATGAGTAAAATTTCCAACTTGACTATTTGGTAAAAAAGAAATTAATAATCCCGAATATTAAGTGATATTAAATGATATATCATTACGTTGTTTTCGAATATTGATCTAATATCGCCGAATGTTCACATTTTTTTGTGGCCACTATTGATATCATCTACAATATAAGGTTAATATTCCCGTAATATTGAACCAATATTGGTCAAATATGTTTGTTCTACTTGGGATAGCGCATACAGAATGGAAAATGTACGTTTTCGGAATGTCCCAAACAGTTCCCTTTCTGTACATTTCAGGTCCTGTGTGGACTAGAAAAGTACGTACCTGGGATTACCGACTATGCGGAAACGGTAAGTCGCAGGGAGGTCTTATGTACGTCTCGGAGACAAAAGTACGTCCTAAATACGTACAATGCATCCTCACCGTACATATGCAGTACTCCACTGACGTACTCTATTTGAACACTATCTTCTTTCACCATATCAATAAAATTTATCAGTAGTAATAACCCAAGACATTATAATTGTTCAAAATTTTATAACACCCTAACAACACAAATGTGAGATTGACAATATACAAGCCAAGCTTTCATTCGGTCGAACCTCATTGCCTTCTTTAGTAGGGTGTTCTGTGGTATAAGTCAATGCAAAGAGTTTTTATGCATCTTGTGATGCACTACGTTGAAACAATTGATTGATGACATATACATATCCAGTGAATTATGTATCCCTAGATCAAAACTATATATGTATATATAATAAAATACTCACCCTATCTCTCCTAGAACTCCCAAACTTAGAGAGGGTGGGATATCTTCAAAATCTGGTAGTACATAGGACCTCACACCCACTGTTTGTTTTCCATTCCACACTGAGTGGCTTCTCCAACCGAAATAGCCAAATACATATTTACCAACAGAAAATTGTGGATTTTTGCTCTCTGTAATTCTGGATAAAAAGATGAATGTCATCTTAGTAGTTTTTTGGGTAGTTAACCCACCAAAATCTGAGAGAATTGATATTAAAATCAATACAAGTATAGAACAGATATCTATTCTAACTCGAAAAGTTACTGCGTTATTTAAAAACAGTACCTTCAAATGAAACACGTCCTATCAGTCAAAGGAGAGTAATGGCAGGAAACGAAAATTGAAGGAATCTACTTCCATCATGCTACACCTCTTGAATGACAGAATGAAGAATGAATGAATAAAGAATCTTTAGATTTTTCAAACACTTGAAATTTGTGATAAGTTCTGAAAACGGGACATTTGTTTCCCAAAACGTTAACAGAGATAATTATTTATTTATTCGTAGATTTCAATATTAATTCCTGAATTTATCAGATTGTGGTAGGTTAAGAACAGAGAAAACCTAGGAGAAAGTAATTAACAAAAAATAATTAACCTAGCTGGAACCACAAATATTCAGATGTGAATACTTCTTCGATTTTAAGATTCATATCAGGTATTATTTGTTATTTGTATCCACACCACTGAATTATATTGACTGTAATTGAAGTAGCTTGGGTTTTCAATATGTTCAAGCTTATTCATTTCATTTACTAATCGTCATTTGAATGAAATATGGAGAAAAGTGGACCCAGAATGCTGCAATAGGAAATCATTTCAATTTCGTTTGGGAATTAATTAATATCATTCACATTAACATTCACATGTTGTTTCCTCCCACATAGCAATCAAAAGCATATTCATAACTCTAGCACATGCTGAGGATATGTTTCAACTCATATTCCCCAAATAATATCCCTAGTATATTCCCAGCATAAGTACTTTACTGCTATGAATGTTCTTTTCATCGTATCAGTCTAGGAATATTGTAGCATATTCTAGGGATTTTGGGACACATTCCCGTAAATACTTCAAAGAATATTTGTTTTAGAAAATACGTACATAACAATTCATAATTTACATTTTTGTGAACTAACCACTCAAATCAACCCCGTAACCTTACTTTCTAGAATCTATATTACATTCTATAACATTTTCAACTTGACATTTACTACAAACTGGCTAGGTTGAAATCCCAACTGTTGGTACTTCGTTAAAATCTTCCTTGCAGCACTCCATGCATGCGTGCGTGGCAAGCTAAGCTTCCATTTTCCAAGCTTCTTGTTCTTTGTTCTTGTTGAAATTGAATGTTATCTACAATCAGTGTGCCAGTTAAATTGTTTATTTTTAAAGAAGACATTTTATCAGTGTGTGTTCAGTGTTCTCTATTGTGGATTATGCATATTCGATACCGATAGTTAAGTGTGGGGAAGTTATCGAAAAAAAGTTAGGTTAGGGTAAGCTTTCTTCACGGCTCTTTTAAGAGTGTTTTCAAAAATAATGTCAGCAAAAAGCCAGAAAAGTAAAAGAACTTTTAGACGATTCATTTCTAAAAACACTCTTAAAAGAGCCGTGAAGAAAGCTTATCCTAACCTAACTTTTTTTTCGAAAACTTCCCCACACCTCACTATAGGTATCGAATATGCACAATCCACAATAGAGAACACTGAACACACACTGATAAAATGTCTTCTTTAAAAATAAACAATTTAACTGACTATGTATGTAAATAAATAAAGATTTGCAAATCAATGGTGTTTGTATACAGTATGCAAGGGTAGTAGCTACCCTCACCAAAATATATATTCATCTTGGACATATCCAATTTGCACATTGAGCATATAAATAGCATATGCTATATTGGTGATATAGGTATATTCTGAGGATATTTGAATATATTCGCAGTGTATATATTTCAATCATATACGTAGCATATACTACTTGTGGCCAAAAAAATATACCTAGAATATTCTCAGCATATAGTAACCATATTCTGTGTATATGCTAGGGATATGATCTCAATGTTCTTATGCGTTTAGGAATATGTTCAGCACATACTTGGTATATTATTTTGCTATGTGGGCTGTTAGTTCAATGATTATGTGACTGATCATGATCCCTTTCTCCAATTATTTCGAATGTTTGTTTCAGGACAAGCAGGTACAAAGCAGTAAAGATAATTGCCATCAGTGTTTTCCACTGATTATTTGATTATTGTTGCCTTCAACATATCCCAGTAAACACATGATGGACGTGAAATGGGAATTAAAAGAGCGTTCATTGGATATTCCTCTTCGACCAAATAATGCATATTCTTCTTCGAACTTACATCTTATCCATTTCATCTTGACACGGAAATGATGACGTATTGCGCAGCGCAGGACAAGCAATTTCCGTGACAAGTTGCAATGGATAAGCTGTAACTGGACATGCTGAAGCAATTTTTATTTGTTTGCAATCAGTTTTGAAACACTCTCGAGTGTCTTTTCTCATTCTTCCATATTGTTTTGCAAATAGTATTTGCCTATACCATATTCTTTGCAAAAAAAGTAAGACAATGGTGGTTATACATCCATTGTATGTCCAGTTCCTATCCAGTTTTTGTTCAAAATAGGTACAGTTTATATGGCCTCATCAACTAAATCGTCATCAACGTCCAGAAAGTACAAAAGTCATATCATGTCTAGTTTGTTTCCTCAATAAGAACTCCAATGATCCATTGGACGTCCAAGTCAGGGGATCACGGAACGTCCAGTGTATGGCGTACTTTTTTTTTTCTTCATTGAACATCCAATGAATGTTCCTATTCGCTGAGATTTCATCGATTACTTATAGACGACAGTTTATAGAAATTTTTCAGTCGTTTTTGAAGTGTTTAGAGGAGCATCTAGTTTCAAAACTCAATGAAATTCCCAAACATTGTCAATATTACATATTTTTACACTAAGGCACTCACCTAGCTACTTGTGATCCTATCATAGTTTGCCCAGTGGGAAAATTTCGAGCCATAGCTCTCATATACGGGTCTACACTCAGATAGACTGCCTCGATGAGAACCTCTGCGAAAAATTAATAATCAGTATGAATATGCGGAATTGATACTGAAAACTCTAATTTCTAATAATATCATATCTTCAGACTCGCAATACATTTTTTTTCCTCCGGACTATTGTTTATTGATCTATCCAGTAAGTGCGTGAATTTTTTATTTCTCAATTTCAATATTTTTTTATATTAGTGTCCAAAATGATTGGCTTTTGCGAAAGACAGAGTACCAATTTTTGAGGAATTATGAAAATTGTTCCTAATTCCCAGGAGTTGGAGCTTTTTAGGAGTTTTTCGCCATTTTTTAATTCTTTTACTCAGATTTTAAGAATGTTCATCAGTTTTTGATGTATTTTAAATGTTGCAACACTGCCGCCTCACTCAAGTCTGTAATTAAAAGGAATACGCTAATTAATTCGAAGAATCCGTTCGGTGCAACTACTGAATCCCCTTAATGTTCTGTGGTGAACGGTCAAAGAGATGAACGAGAATGTTTGTTTTGTACGTTCATATTTCGGGCTTCAGCAAAATTAAAATGTCGCAGCTTCACAACAGCATATTCACCAATTTGTCACGCTCTCTCTACGCTCCTTTTACTTTGGCGCCTTGGTCCAGGTTCTTCTCGGGCGTCACCTCCTATTTAGAGTGGGAAGTACACTGCTCCAGAAAGCTTCAGTGAAGTAAGATGATTACAGGGGTGAAAAGATTTTGAATATATGAATATATAGTTTACATCCTGGTAAATAGCTGCTAGACTATAAGGTTATTAATAACTCATTAAAAATTCGGAAAGATGCACAATTTATTATCAACTAAAAAGACATGCAATCAGGCAATTAGACGGAAACATAAGCTATCAATCGAAGCGAGCAAAGCGATAAGCAAGCAGTATATTAAACTGTTAAGAGGCGGAACCAACAAGCTCCACGTTGTCGGTCAAAGCTCTATCTACGGTGGTACGACCCTCCACCAATAGAACTATTTACTCTACGATTCCTCTTCTGAACTTCGTTTCGATTATTTATGCAACGGTGACGTGAATGTTAAGTACTTACAACAGCAGCAGGCTACGGAGTACAAGCTTTTCAACAACTAAGTGTAACACCACCAAGTGGGTAAAGCGTTCCTCCAGGTATCTTGCTTCCAGTACCTGGGTGTAACACCACTGTGCGCCTAAAACCAGTCCACCCGACGAAGCTTAACAGGGGGGAATATATATATTCAACTTTAGTGTAGCTTGAGAAAAGTTCCCAACACCTGAGTTTCACACCACCGATTGTGGACAGCTTTCCTCTAGATATCTCGTTTTGAGCACCTTGGTGTAACACCACTGTGTACTGAAAAACAGAACACCTGACAAAGCTCAACGAAAAGAGGGGGCGGTATATGCAACTAATGAATTCACCCAGAGGACAAGTTTTCTAACACCTGAGTTTTTCACAACCGAATGTGAGGAGCTTTCCTCTAGGTATCGCGTTTCCAGCACCCGGGCGTAACACCACTGTGCGCTGAAAACCAGTTACCCAAAAAAAAAGAAACTACTCAATACGGAAATTGTTCCTGGCAGTTATCAAAACTTAAATCAAGACTTGGTATAATAAATGAATGCACTTATAGTAAAAGCTTTCCAGCACCTAAGTTTACCCCATCGAGTGTGGAAAGCGTTCCTCTGGGTATTTCGTTTCCAGCAACAGAGTGTAACACCACTGTGCACCGAAAACTAAAACACCCCAAAACAAACTTTTCAAGGCGAAAATCATCTGATAATTATTCCGGACGGTAATCAAAGCTAAGAATCAATATCCCGATTAATGAAAACACTTGGTTGCACAGTCTAGCTATTTTATTGTTAAATTGTTAACACTTGTTGCCCTCAAAATCTGTTAGGTTGGGTCCTGTCTCGGCGCTTCTCTCCTCTGACGGTCGGCGGCTGGCTCGGCTGTTGGCTATCACTGGCTCGATGCAGGGTTGCGATTAGGAAATTTTCAATTGTGCCAATATGACCAACAAAATTGTGCCCAATTGTAACCACGGAGTTGAACGCCCAGGATGACGTGATCCCATATTCAGTTGCCTGTCAAGTCAAACGCCTTGGAGGCGTCTAGAAATATATCGCTCCGGTGTGGTGCCCTCGACCGCGGTTGAAGCCGTCTGTCGCAAAATCTACCACTCTGAGAATGCTCTGAAACCGAACTTTTCGTCTGGAAGGACGTTCAGTTCCTCCGTCTGGTCCTCGAGTATTTTCAGGATGACGCCATCTGCCAGCTTGCTCATTTAGGGGACCGTGACCTCCTTGAACGGGACCGGGAAGTGTTATAGTCGAAGAATAGCGTTAATGATGTTAGTCATTGCCACTATCCCCTTCCTGGGTAGAGCTTTCATTTACCGGGGTTTGGCCGGGGCTGAAGCTCTCCGTGTAGAGACAATGTCTCTGACTTCCTCGGGAGTAGTTGGATTGAGAAATTGGGCGTCGTCCTCACGCTATCATCTATTTTTCTGAGCAATGTCCTGTAGATATGTCCTTCGATGTTCTCCTCCTCGTCGGTAACGTAGGCATAAGTGTTCTCCTTACACTGTCTTTCGAAGCTATCAAAGAATACTTCCGCTTTCTCGAGATCGTTGTAGACCATGCCTTGTTCTCCGTGGATAGAAGAGCATGGTTTTCAGCTGCCGTGTCCCAGAATTTTCTGCATTTTCCATGCAGACTGGTCTTCGGTATCGAATTCTGGCAGACTGATTGTCCATTGCCGGTCTCGCAGTGCTTGCCGCAGAATTCTACTGACTCTGTGCATGCATCTCTTGTCCATTAAAGCGAGTGTCCGTTGTTATCTACTCTTCATGCGCCTTCTAGTCCTAATGAGTTCCATTATTTCCGGTGTTAGGTGTGAGGGACGTCCCGCGAACTCCTTTCCATGGATTGAAGAATGGCCTCTTGGAACCGTGAGGTGGCATTTTCCCGTTCGAGCCTCGTTTCAATGCGGGGGATGCCTCCTATCGCATTGTGGACACTGCGTTAGAATTTACTGCAGTCGATGATCCTTTTTACCGGGTGCGCCGGTTCTATTTTCCCATCTCCTACGATGAATGAGATAGGGTTGTGGTCCGAGGATCCTTCGTCTAAAACTTCCATCCCTGAGGTGGTGATGTTCTGAATTATGGCGAAGTCTAGAATGTCTGGTACTGCGCCTGTTTGAGGATAGTATGTCGGAGTCTCTGGGGAGACAGCTGCTATTTCCTCGAACTCCCCCATTTGCCTAACTGGCTCCCGGCTTTTCCGGTTTTCGTTCCTGCAGTTCCATTCGTGTGATTTCGCATTGAAATATCCTATGGCAACTGTGGGATGGTGATCAGGAAACATCTTAGACTGAACTTCTCACCTTGTACTCTCCTATGTATACTCTTTACATCCCTACTGTAGTTGCGCACTTGAGTGTCGCGGCGTTGCTGGTGTATCATAGCGAGAAAGAGAGTCGCGTGTGTGTATGAACTGAACAACTCTAGAATTTTTTTCTATAACAAAGATGATCATTGCTTCTGCCCGTTTTGAATGAATGTGGGAAAATGTAACTTTGTTATACTGTGCGTGATTCGAGAATATATAAGGACCCAGATGGGATTGGTTACTACCTAACCTAAAAGCTCCGCTCTCCTATGAGCAGGCAAGCAAACGCGCTCCGCTTTTTTATGTAAAACATATTCAATCTGTACATTCATCTATAATATAAATTACCTCCATCATTTATTGGTGGCAACTCCTCCTCTACGATCTCAAAATCCGTTTGTTTTGGTAAACCATCAAATTGTTTCACAAGTTTGTAGACCCTTGCCTTTACCATTTTTCAGCTGTCCTCCCAAGAAATCAGAAATAATTATCGACAACTGTATCTATTTTATCTAGGTGCACTTTTCTCTGTTCATGCATGATTTCGTTATTTAAGTAACACGCTGATTTTATCTTTTATTGATAATGGAAACGTCCTCGAAATAATAAATCAACATAGAGGTGGGTCTGGGTACGATAATTTTGTTAGGAATAATAATTACTTCTTTCAAGCTGAATAACCCCAAATAGCACAAATTATTCTAAGGATATTCAGAAAATCTTCTATGAAAATATATTAAAAATATTTGTATTATTCTGGGAAAACTTTTTCATTGAATATTCAATGAGAATAATTATATCAGACAGTTCCGACACTGACACTTTTTTTTCCGGATGTTCTGCCTTGTTTGAGGTGAACAGAGTTGAAGTGGTTATTGGTTACAGAGGTTAAGTTTGAATTCCATAATCTGAGTAAATGTATTTGAATTTTTTTTCTAATTCTAGATATGAGAATATTGGATTACTTCGTCACCGGATTTATGGAGCAGATAACTAAACGTTGCCATTGAAAACTGAACGTTGAACTCAGAGCGTATTACTTAAAATTGCTACATAAATCCGGTGTGTTATTTGAATTCACTGAAAGCCTGTTCTAAAAATTGAAACACTTTCAAGTTGGGTGTACTTACGACGTTTCAATCGCTAATATTCGCCAAGAAAAAAACTGAATTCATAATAAATTTGGTCATAGCATAAACAGTATAATTATACATTGATTCTTTATAATTCCTCAATATCCAGAGGCTGTGAAATAGAGAATCGAATTTTTGTGACTCACAAAATCCTTTGAGAGGATCTTACAAAAAATTTGAAAAATTTAGTTCACTGAAGAAATTCAGAATTTTGACACTTCTGAAATGAAATATATTCTATTATTAAATTTGATATAGTCTACAGTTCGTTCTTTACTTATAACCTTCAAAAATCTTGTAATATATATTTGAACTTTTTTAATTATGGGCACTATTGCAACAGTTAAATTCATACCTAATTTGATAACTAAGTAATATTTAACAGTGATGTTATTTTTTAACAAAATCATACCATGCTTGCAGAAAAAATCAAAAAATATCTATTGCGAAACTAAAACAAAATAATATGTAAATAAATAGGAATTCTTGTAATAAAAACTTCAATTATTATATGAAGAGGGGCCTCCCATTTTTTCTCTGCTAAGCATCGATTATTTTAACGGACTGTTAATCTGGTCGTAAAGTACCTGCTCTTAACAGCTGCGGCTGTCTTTTCTTTGTTTATCTGTCAGTCACAGACTGTTGATGGAGCTATTTTGATCGTACAATTAATTAGATGAAATATTTCAAAGAACATATGTTCATATATCCTTTAGTTTTTTAGGATCAGGTAATCTGGTTAAAATGTCTGATGAACAATATTGTATGAGTCTACCTCCGAGTTTTATGACAAGTATGATGATGATATGACTAAGCAGGGTTCTAATCACTGAATTCCAAGTGCTTTCTTCAGTGAAACTATGAAGGAAGAAGTGAGAATTAGTAAAATTGTAAAAGTAAAGGAATCAGCTGAATATTTTTTCATAGAAAATAAATTAGTAGCTAGTAGTTTACCTGATTTATGTACAGCGTTTCTATTGTGTTCAACGTTGCCAGTAAGAGTTGCAAGTAATGGGGGAAGTGAATGAAAGTGAGCATGAGTTCAAACCATAGATCCGTCCTTGTCATATCTCAACAACCCGCATAAGTTTGTCCCAAAAAATTTGAGTGTGAGCATTTGCTTCAACTTTATTCACTTTCCTCATTGAACGTTCTCTTTCTTGCTGGAGCTGATCAAGTATTATTCATGATACTCAATGAGCAGTAGGAGGAATTCTTGTAAATATTGAATATTATTGAATGTAACTGATTTATCAGAATATTGTTTTTTTATTGGTTTTACCCTGGAACAAATATATATATATATATATATATATATATATATATATATATATATATATATATATATATATATATATATATATATATATATATATATATATATGTTAGCATGAAGATTCTCACGGACGAAGTATGATGCGATGTTTTTTCCGGGTTTCATTCCGTGTTCTGTGGTTTTAATCCTCTGAGGGATAACTGTCACAACGTTTCGGCAAAGTCTCATTTGCCATCTCTCGACCTCCGAACTTGACTGGTCGAAACTCTAGACATCACCTAGAAGATGGCAAATGAGACTTTGCCGAAACGTTGTGACAGTTATCCTTCAGAGGATCAAAACCACAGAACACGGAATGAAACCAGAAAAAACAACGCATCATATATATATATATATATATATATACTTGTAAATAATTTTGACTGGCTGTATGGTAACTGGAAAAGCTTTAGCGGAGTTGCAGTCACAATTGTTAGGGCGTCAAAGAAGACTCTTTGTTTTCGTCAAGCTTTCGCGGTAGTTTATTGCTACCTTCCTCAGGACAACTGTAATATATATTAAAATACAATATGATGTTATAAACGACACTATGAACACTTACAAACGTAAGGTTATCTAATAAAATTGGAATTTCTAACATAAAAAATTTTGAAATGAAATGTGGAAATGAATGACAGTGACAAATTTGTTTTCTGGTATTTGAGAAGGTAGGAATATATCTTACTGAGATTATACAAGTCTGTTCTTTTATTCGTAGACTTTTCTTCAGTTTTTATGAACCATCTCAAGAAAAACTCTCTTATCAGTATTAGTTTCTGAACATAATATTGAAGTATTGTCATAGTCCATTTGATGATCATTACTATTGACATGTTCAGTTAATGCGCAAGAATTGAGATGGTTCATATAAACAATGAAGAAAAGTCTATGAATAAAAGAACAGACTTGAATAATCTCAAATATCAGAAAACAAAATTAACACCACCCTGTTATCAAAATTTTCCTCCTTGAAAAATTGAAAATCAAAAATTGTCACTGTCCCTCATTTCCACATTTCATTTCAAAATTTTTTTTGTTAGAAGTTGAGTAATAAGGTGATGTAATCATAATATCAATTATTAGAAATGAATGAAATTATATTTCAATTGTGATAATGTAGACCTTCATCTTTGGTAACATTCAGAGCTATTTTTTAATATTGGCAATGCAAACTGACAGCTATATGACATACCTCGCAGCGACAAGTCGCCGCGCGAAGTTGCAGCGACAAAATTGCATCGTCGAAACGGGGTGTAATGTAGAAATAAAAAAAGATATTCGTGTCTTTTTGTCAGCTAATGGCGTTTACAGTTGATTAGATTATTTTTGTGAGTAGGGTTTGGATTTCTGACTATTACCCAATCGAGTAAACAAATAATTGAGTTGTTAATTTTGAGGATATATGTGGACTCAGTGACTGTAATCGGTGAAGGATTTTGGTGAATGACTTTTGGTATTGTCCATAAATGCCATAAAAAAAATAGTTGTCTTGGGAATATAATACAATGTGTTTCAGCTACGAGTATCTTTCGATTCATCTTAGCTGTCTACACATAAATAAGAAACGACTTGTATATTTCTTAAAACCAAATAACGATTTATTATGTCCAAAAACAATTGATTTTGTACTTAAGAATTATTAGGAATAAGGCCGGAATACTATATGAACTCAAGAGTTGCTATAGTGTAAAGTAACAGTTCATAAGTTCAAAAAATTACATTTTTGATATTCAACAAAACAAAATTTCATGAAATTACCTCCAAAAATCTTCCAAAGTAAAAAAGACATCAAGGAAAAGCATAAAGGAAGTAGATTAAACCTGAAAATTGTGTTCAGTCCAGTGGTGCAGGATTGGTTTAGTTCATATGATTCAACAATTGCCAATAGTTTTTTGAAAACAGTTTCATAAAATTTTGCTTTATTTTTCACAAATTTATCAAGACATATGTAGTCAGTAGTCATGCTTTCCACATTACAAACAAAAACACCTACAGAGAAACATTTAAAAACAATGTAATAATAAACGGAGTAGAATGATTCGATTAGTATTACAAAATAAATATAAAAAATTTGCATGGGTGGATTCGCTTCAATATATACAGGTAAACAAAAACTAGATTCGTTTGAAGTTTTATTATATTAAATATTAATCTATAACAAAAATTATATATATCTATATTTATAGGTAAGGTTAAAAAACAATTATACAATTAATTACAAAGTATTAACATGACCTTCTTTAAAAGAATTTTCTTATAAAGAAAAATCCAGACATTTTTTTTAGAAAATCTACAGTATATACATCATCGTAGAAAAAACTTTAATTTTACATTATCTTCTCACGTGGGAAGATGTTTCATCTCTTTTCGCACTCTGACCATTTTGAAACTCATGGCGGTTTAATAGTATTGGTTCGAACTCCGTCTATATATTTTCAACTATCGAAACCAATTTAAACTAATTGGGTCAGAAAAACAAAGAAAGTTTGGAATAAAAAATCAGAATGAAAGTTGTTCAAAATTGATGAATAAAATATTGTGGATCATTCGAAAGAGAAAAGTGAAAAAATCAGGAAAATGAAATATAAACAGCAGAAAATTCAATTTACATGAAAATAAGCAGATTTTATTCCATTTTTTTTTCAATTTTCATTTTTGGTTCAAATTTTTTGCTTTTGGTTTCATTTTCCTGATTTCAGTTATTTGATTTCTCTTCTGAATAATGCACTATATGTTATTAACTCATTTCGAACAACGTTTAATTTTTTTCTAATTTGATCAATCTGTTCCACGTTTTTCGCCAAATAAGTTTAAAGCAGGTTTCGAAGAAGTTAAATAATATCTAATGAGAGTTTGTACCAATACCATTCAACAAGGAACATTGTCAATAGAATTCAAACAACTCGTGTCATTTTGTCTCATCAAAATTTTGATGTAGTGAAATTTAAATCAAAATGCTGAAATCTGACATTGCCCAATACTATTTCAAAATTGACAAAAGATAATCTATTTTTATGAATGATAAGTATATTGAGCTCACGGAATTTAATTTAGAAATATCAGATTTCTTAAAATGTATTAAAAATGGACCTGCCAGATTTAGGCGATTACACGGTATAAAAAAAAAATGAGGATATTTTGAGCATCGAGAGAATCTAATAATGGACTAAATTGCGGGTTTTTGCCATTTGGGTTTTGAAAATTCTAAACTTCAAGCAAATTTCAAAATATAACAATTTGACTGAAATAGAAAATGATCAATACTATAAATCTGTTCAAAGTTGAAGTAAACCAAAAATTGTTTTCATCACTAGTAAATTTTTTCAAAATGTACTTCCTTACATTAAATGTTTAAACACTTTTGATCAAGACTGAATATTTCAAAACCACGCTTTTCCTTGGAGACTTTCGATGATTCTAACCAGAAGTAGTTAGTTGAAATCATGCAGTCCAAAATAAATCAAATATTCCTCAAGAACCAGAGTAAAATTTTATTCCTGCTTGAGAGAACTGATATAGCAAAACACGGGAAAATCTTGATAATTTTTCTAGAACTATTTCATTCACTCAACACTAAAATTTTTGTCAACTCCCAATGCTCTGCATTTTCTTCAGTTTTGATCTCGTTCACTCCCAGTATTTTAATGTGATATTGAATTTTAATTTCCATAAAAACGAATTTAGAAAAGGAATTTTCACAAGGTATCTACTATAATTATATTGAGATTCTGCTTGAATTCAACTAAATGAAATGGATGCGAAAGGCATTAAATATACTATTTTTCGATTAGAGGAAAAAGTATATCACATAGAATTTCATTTAGATGAAATATAACTTTATATGACCAAAATACGGCTAATTAACGACAAATAAAAGATATTTAATAGTAAATGCCTTTCTCTTACTGCAGTTTGCAGAACTATAAACTGTTCAGTTGCTGGTATGAGTCTATCACATCTCAGCTTACTTGTGCTTAATAATCTAAAGTGGAAGATTCAACCAGAATACAATGTGTTCAGCTTTCCATCACTCCAGTGTCATTTTCTTTTTCTACCTGCCATCTTCACAAACTTCAGAAAGTTGAAGAACTTGCAAAAATATTTCAATTTGCGTTCTGTACATTGAATTTTTTCATTCTGTCTTACGCAGGATAAGAATGAACATTTTTCCCCATATTCAGATTCCACCTATCCAAAAATCCCATAAAAAATATTTTTTTGTTTGAATATACAAAAATATCATCGTTCCCAAGCTGAAAAACATTTTTTCAATCTGATAACTGACCTTTGTTTCATTTTTAAACGTTTTTAAGGATGCTAAATTTGAATATCGAACCTGTTCACTTCAATATATTGTTTGTCCCAAATCGTCTCTATTGCAGGATGTTTCAGAGATGCAAATTCTAGGTTACACTGTAGTCCATGTAGTTCCTGTCCCAAACTAACGAAAATTTTGGTGGTTGATGAATTGGTGTCATTCGAAATATGATTGATTTTACTACTTTCCAGATTATAACCAATTATTCATAACAAGCATATATCAAACTACGTCAATGACAAACCAGTTTTTTTTGCAAACTAAAGAATTCTGCATATCCAACAAATCTCCAAATTTGGTAAAAATCGTATTCTTTCAGCCGAGATATAAGGGAGGAATTATAACAAAGGAAAACAATCTATAAAAGCAATAGAGAGCTGTGATGCCTTAAACGACCATATACAAATTTGAATCGAATTGAATAAATAATTTTCTACGAGCACAGGACTTTTGAATAACTGGTAAGTTCTGGATTGTAAAGCTTGTCTATTTCTCCAATGGTGGTATTGGTGGGATTGGGATCAATTTGATCAGGGCTCTATAACAATGAGTTTCGTGTTAAAATGGTAGGATATAAATAAAATAAGAGAATGCCAACAAACTATTGGAACATTTTCAGGGGTTTAAGATGTTGATTATTGAAAAAAAAAATTATTGAAAAATACTTACCAAAAATCAGTTTTTCCGAGTAAAAATAATAAAATTATGTAAAAAACAGACATTTTAGATACACACTCTAGGTACAAACATTTCCACATTGAGCACGAGACAAGTGAATACTGAAATAAAATTCATAAAATGGCTGTAGTTCTTATGAATGCTAAGAAAAAAACAAACAAACGTGATTGTTGAAAACACCGTATAATGATAAAGAATCATTTCGGTAGCTGACTTATCAGATTGTAATAAGCCGTATATCTATATCTCTTCTTGTATTAACGCTGTCTTGGTGAAGAATTTGTATCATTTTCCACCAAGACAGCGTTAATAAGGCTTATTACAATCTGATAAGTCAGCTACCGAAATGATTCTTTATCATTATACGGTGTTTTCAACAATCACGTTTGTTTTTTTCTTAGCATTCATAAAAACTACAGCCATTCTATGAATTTTATTTCAGTATTCGTTTGTCTCGTGCTCAATGTGGAATTGTTTGTACCTAGAGTGTGTATCTAAAATGTCTGTTTTTTACATAATTTTAATAATTTTACTCGGAAAATCTGATTTTTGGTAAGTATTTTTCAATATTTTTTTTTTTCAATAATCAACATCTTGAACCCTTGAAAATATTCCAATAAATTGTTGGCATTCTCTTATTTTATTTATATCCTACCATTTTAACACAAAACTCATTGTTATAGAGCCCTGATGATGAATTTATTAAAATTCGAAACGTTGACAAAGATATAATAGTGTTTCTCTAATCAAATTGATCCCAATACCACCATTTAAGAATTCAATCCTGGAAATGATGTATTGCGCAGTGCGGGATAAGCAGATATTTGAAATCTACTGTCAATTAAGTGTGCAACCGGATATGGAACCAATTACTGTGCCAAGTTGGATGGGATAAGCTGTTAGTTCTTTCAAAAAAAGCATGATTAAATTTTGGGTATTTTGCTGAGTGGTCCTTAAACCAGTCATTTAATCACAGCCAAATAAAATTTTATCACATTCCAAACAAAAAAAAAAGTTAATTCATTAAAATTCAGTTTGTAAGATATGACTTGTAGAATTTCGATAGGCGAAACCCACGTCAAGGATCTCAGCTTATAGCGCTTAAAACCGCTGCACTAAATTTGAGTTTTCTATAGTGAAATGTCAAATTTTTTAAAGCACAAAATTTGACAGTTTTCTATAGTGAAATTTCAAATTATGTAAGCACAAAATTTGACAGTTTTCTATAGTGAAATGTCAAATTATGTAAAGCACAAAATTTGACAGTTTTCTATAGTGAAGTCAAATTATGTAAAGCAGCTTTAAGCGCTGTAAGCTAATAGACGCGGCCATTGTCTTTTTACTATAAATCATAACGTTTTGTGTGAACGTGAAACATTTCTTAACATACCTCAATTACAAAAACAACAGACTAAAACCACTTTCACCCGATATCAATACTTCTTCTGGAGATGCAATATTTGTTAGAGATTTACAGTTTCAAGTAATTTTTTGTGGTTCGACCTAGATAGGTATAAGGTCCACTTGAAACTTTATACAATATCTGATAATGCCTCGTCAATAAAAAAAAATCGTTTCCACTGCGCAGTTATGCCGCGTTTTGTATAATTCACTACTATTCACTGAAAGTTAAATGTCCTAGTTTGGGGAGTAAAACTCCATAAAAGTGATATAGCAACATCGACCCATTTTTGGTTGCACTATAAAGCAGGGTGGGGCAAAATCTGATTTTTATTAAAAAAATCAAAAATCATTGATTTTTTTTTAAATCACGATTTATTTGATTTTTTTGATTTTTTAAATTTGAATATAAAATTTGAACATTTTGATTCTTTGAAATTATTGTTGATAATTTTCATGTATACGTCTAAAAAATTTAATACAATTTGCGGCTCAAAAACTTGTGACAACACGTTTGTTGTGCTTTTTGCAAGAATATTCCCGTCGAGGCTTCTTTTCCTTCTCAACCTATAAATTGACGATGCCCAACAATTTCACGCATTTCGCTAGTTGTATACTCGGATATTAGGAACAGATTAGGCATAGATAAAGGAGAAAAACTCGTGTTTTTGTTCAAATTGTATAACGGAAATGAATGGACTGAAAATATACAGTAATAAAATTTAGGTGTTTCGTCTAGTTTAGGAATTTAGAATTATGTACTTCTTTTTTGTTGTTTTTGCTAAAAGCAGATACTCCTTTCGATCTTCGAGAAAACTTTTATATTATGTTATCTGGTTCTGAATAAGAAAAACAAAAATTGATTTAATTTTAAAAAACAAGCGATTTAAATCATGATTTTAATTACTTGATTTTAAGCAGCCCAACCCTGCTACAAAGTGCTTAGAGATTAAACAATGAGATTGGAACCTTTGGTGTAAAAGTTGAAACTCTCCTAGAGATCAATTACCCTAACACCAAGCTGATATTTTTTGCACTCAACGCGTGTTTCGCTAACAAGGTTAGCATCTTCAGTATCAATTTTCTTCTCCTGAAGATGCTGACCTTGTAAGCGAAACGCACGTCGAGTGTAAAAAATATCAGTTTGATGTTAGGGTAATTGATCTCTATGCATAGAGATTATTTGAAGAACTCCACTCTACTGAGAATTTTATATTTTCGAATAATATTGAAATTATTGCCTAACAGTAACTTCATCGATGGAAATGATTGTTTTTATTAACTGACAGTATTCTAATTTAGCCAAACCTCTCAATTTCAACATCGTAAAAAATGCAGATTGTTGAATTATTCAAATGGACCAAAACCATCCAAGGAGATATGATAAAAGTCAAATACAAAAATGTCAACAATGATTTATAATTCTTGAGTTTCAAACTGGCCAGATTTTGTAACAAAATCTGCCTAGAAATAATTTAATATTCAGCAGGAGGGAAATATGAAGCTTTTTGCACACAGGCTATAAAGAACAACTTTTTTTCTACAAGTTTTGATACAAAACAAATTTCCCCATAACTTTTTTTCTCACTTGATTGTTGATTATGTAATTGACCGTCACGAATATTCCTTGCCAACAATTTAAAAAATCAAAACTGGATAAAACTTTTCTCACAGAGTGTTTATCATATCATCATTAATACAGCTATAAAAATATTCATTTGTGTTACCGATATAAAAATCTAGAACATCATGACGGCAATGAAATCCTTTTGATCCAATTTTCGAAAAACAACTTTCGATTTCGCATAAATATCATAACGAACGCGGAATAATGTATCAATAATAAATTTGATAATGCCTAGAAGGTCCATAAATATCACAACACTGACAAGAAGCGAGCATCACTTGAGATATGACTTGTATAAAAGTTTACTTTTGCATGTATCTTTTTCTGTTTCAAAAAGAAATTGCAAGTCCCTTAGCGTCACTTTCTTCATTCGTTGCCTCAACGGCATCTGACCTCGCGTACCACTACTTGAACCACTAGCACTCGCCTGTAAACAAAGAATTCATCCTGTGAGTTGACAAGATAAAGATATACAATCATGTGGTGGAAAGTGTAGTAACATTGGAAGGTAGTTTTCCACAGTTTCAGAAAATAGAACTAGCTGATCTTACAAGAATTATCAATAATATGGAAAATAAATCCAATGGCGATATTATAGATGCAAAATTTTTTGAAATATATTTACGGGGTTGTTGGGCACGTTTTGTTGTATTTTATTAATTTATCTTTAGAGTATGGAGTTTTTTCTGAACAATTAAAAACGAGTATCGTTATACCTATCCAAAAAGTTTCTAACACTGTGAATTCTTGGGAATTCCGACCAATCAATATGTTGCCAATACTTGAAAAAATTCTTGAACTGGCCGTATATCAACAGCTGTTAGAATACTTGAACACCAACAATTTTTTCTTTGCAAACCATTCTGGCTTCCGGAAACACCATTCTTGCGAGTCATCCTTACAACTCACTCTCACTAAATGGAAAGAAAGCATAGATAGGGGAGAGTATGTGGTTGCAGTGTTCTTGGATTTAAAAAGAGCATTTGAAACAATCGATCGTAGAAAGTTGCTAAGAAAATTAGAGGCTGCTGGTGTAGTAGGTACAGTGCTCGATTGGTTCACAAATTACCTGACTAATCGCAAACAAGTTACTAAAATCAATCAAAGTTCTTCTGAACCACTCGAAAATTCTTTTGGTATAACCTCAAGGTAGTGTCTTGGGGCCATTATTGTTCCTAATTTATAGATAGATAGATAGATAGATAGATAGATAGATAATTTATTCATCACTAAAATTTTCACACATACACAATTACAAAACTGAACACATGAGAAAACTGATTGGACTAGTCAAAGAACAAAAAACATATATATCAATGATATACATCTTTTTCATTCATGTGACTTAATCAATCTCTTTGCAGATGATACTCTGTTATTTGTCTCAAATAGTGATTTGTATATTGCCATTAATAAAATGAACGACTCACTAAAGACTATTCAGTCATATCTTAAAAGTAATAAACTCAAACTGAATATAACTAAAACCAAGGCAATGATATTATCGACGCCATATAAAATTAGGAATATGAATACAGGTCAATATAGCCTTACAATAGATGGTGAAACAGTCACCTTTGTGAACAAATTCAAGTACTTGGGATTTATGCTGGATAAAGCCCTTTCATTCAATTCACATTTCAATTACATCTTTCTTTGTATTCTAGGTTAACTATTTATAATACAATTATTCAACCTCACTTTGATTTCTGTGGAAGTATTCTATTTTGAATTGAATAAAATTTCTAGTTTACAGAAATTACAAAATCGAGGACTTCGCATCATATTGAGATGTAACCTTAGTATGAATATCAATTTCATGTTGAACTCTCTACAATGGCTGTCAGTGTCACAGAGACTGTATCTAATAACAATGACCAATGATCAAAATTTTGAATAATTTAATGTCAGAACACTTTGCTTCATTCATTGTGTTCAGATCTCAAGTTCATAGCTATCAAACTAGAGGAAATACTGAACAACAACTAGACTTACCCAAGTACAATCTGGACAACTCAATGCGATCTTTATTTTATAAGGGTATAAAAGAATATAATGAACTACTGATATGCATAAAAGAGTCTAAAACTATTAAGGAGTTCAAAACTGTACTTATAAATTACATAAGATCTAAACGATAATATACTTGTTCATTATTCAACTGTTCATAACTATTTTTATCAATTATTCATGTGATTTTGTTTTTTGTATTACTATGCTATTTGTATACGTGTGTTTTCTACATTTATTCGTTTATTGTGTTTAACTATATTCATGAATTATTTACCAATGTATGTATATTAGGATTATTTCCTACTAAATAAAGATCATTCATATAATTGTTCGAGCCACGGCATCTTAAAGTAATAGCAAGTTGAAAGGTACAACCTCATATGTTTATCTGGGATAAGTAACAACTTCCGGAGGGCTGACATTTTTAAGGAGATGACAGCTGGTTAATGAAAAAAACTATTTTAGAGGCTTCATCAGTACACTGAAGTCGTGCAAAGGACACAGATTTTGAAAAATTATATCAATATCATAGATGAAAGTAAACAGGGTGCCCCAACAATACCAGAAATTGAAAATTATAGATGAAACACTGAATAGGTCATCTTTAGAGATGACAGTGATTTCCAGAAAGATCTTGTTCCATGTTCATGTGTGTTTAACAGTTTTTTTGTAAATTAATCTGTAAACATCATCTCACCGTGGACCCAGTAAGAACGCAGAAAATACAAGTAAACCACCCGAATACATTGCTATGTTAAGTTTTCCTCTCGCCACATCTCCACATTCATATAAGATTGAGTTTGATGTTTCATTTGTGTTTACCTCAATACATAGTTATAATTTTGCCTCATCTTTTCGATCAAATGTACCAACACATTGACAGGCGTTCAATTATTTCATTGGATTATCAGGTTGTTTTTTTAGGGGTGTATAAAAGGAATAGTACAACATCTAGGAACAGTTCATGTCTGCACTTTTCTCTACCAAAGTTGCAGTAGGACAGTTAAATATTCTATATTACAAAACAAAAAAACTTTACAAGCCAAAAAACCTTCTGATATCAAATCTATTTATAAGTTGAAAGTATGCACCATTTTACAGACGATTTTAAAAAATAAAAAACATTCTATAATGAAATTTTCGAGATGTGACAATATACATGATCATAAAACAAGGCAGTTCAACGATCTGTCAACAAAAAATCTTAAAACAGAGTTTGATCGAAAATATATTTACTATAAGAATGTTGTTACATATAATCAATTACCATCAGAAATTATTTTATTATTTAATTTTTCCAATTCAATTAAATTTAGAAATTATATTTGTGTATGAGTGGGGTTCAGCTTGCAGTTGTTTACAAATTCATAATAATACAAAATTTCCAAAATTGTATAATTAATCATCATCAAAGGACATACCTGCGATGTGCCAGACAATTCGCCATCTAACCTAGGCTTTTTCCTAGGACCGATTGCCTGCAGGGCAGTGGCATTGGCCTCTCTCTGCCTCATTTCTTCCATCTCAACTCTTTGCATTTCTTTCGCTTTTGCCTTCAACTTTGCTTGTTCAGGATCTTCTGTCCTCGATCGACTCTTTGCTGCTCTCATCAGCATTTCCCTTTCTGACTCTTCGTGCCTCTTTCTTTCAGCTCTGTCTAAATCTTCTAAAAACTTCAACTGACCTAGAAAATTTAAATACACTCTTTTATTATGATTCCATTCAATAGGTTCCTTCAATCAGATTGAAAAGTTTACATAAGAGGTTTACTGTTTATATTTGCTCTACTATAATGTAAATAATTTGTATACACAATACTGAATTCGAATTTCATGTGAAATTTAGAAGATTCTGTGAAAAGTGCAGTGCCTATACATTTATTCAATTGAAACAAATTACTCTTATACCTTTTTCTTGCAATAAAGCGAATCCTAGATTCCACAGCAAATTCTATATATAAATAGTTTATTGAAATGGTAATCCTATTGCATATAAAACTAATATTTATATAAAGTAGGTAGAGAAATTCATATTATCCTTTAGTTGAAATAACAGAGATATTCGTTTTCATGATTGATGCATCCGCGAGTGTATTTTGTTCCACGTACCCCCACATAATAGCTATGCTACGTTACGAGCTGCGCGACACTCGTTTGCGCATGAGAGAGAAGGGGAACCGGCGTTCAGTGCGACAGCTATAAGACCATCAGAAACGCGTGTCGGACGTTCAGTGTTCAGTTCACGACGAGCAGCAGCACGGGCATCATGGGAGAAGGAAGCAGAAACAGGAGCGCTGATTCGACCCAACCAGAGAGAGAGAGGAAGGTAAGTTATACCCAAGTGATGGTTTGTAACCGTGACTTTAAGTTTCGGTCACTGTTAGGGATCAACTTTGAATAACATACATGTTTTCATTTGATTATTTAAATAGCGCTGAGAAGAAAGGATCACCTGCAATCTCTCGAAAAAACTGACCTATCCTGAAGTGGAAACAGCCAAGGAGGAAGGAGAAACTCTGCATGAATACGGGTGTTCACTAGCGGACCAGCTACAACACCTCTTCACAATAAGTATTACCTATGCAGCTCTTAGCAGGGGGATGAGAACATAGAGAATGTCATGGACCGAGCTGCATACTCATCAAGAGATCCATATTCAACAAGGACCGACTAGACTAACGGTGCGAGTAACCAAGCTAGAGATAGAGAATGTGAGTTGCCATTAGCATAATAGTGAGGGTAAAATTTCGCGATTTTTCATGAGAACTTGTATGAGGTATAGAAATTGCTAACAATGAAATTTATCAAATTTTTCATATTATATTCTTCCTTGTTAACACTAACTCGCGTGCGCGCAGAAGTCCCGAACCTTGTGGCAAGGAATGATTACTGTTTTTGAGTGCAGTATCACTCCGGGAAGACTGACAGACATTTTCCGGTAAATTTGTTAATTGAATAGTAGGGAGGAAACCGGAATACCGACAACACTGACTAGTCATTTGGTTTATTTGATATGCAGACCCCACCTGCTACAATTGGTTTCTAGAAGACAACGAACATTGTGTTGTCTGTCGGGTCGGAAATCGGAATGAATTGGGAGAATATCATGTTCCGTTTCCCTGTCTGGTTAACCAGACTGGTAACTCTAGATGGCGTGGTGGTAACTGCTCAGTTGAACGGTAGATGTGAAAATTCGGTGATATACGAAACGGCTGTCAGTTGACTGTATGGTTTGGTGATACTGTCACCCTGTAGTATAAATTCAAAATAAAAGGAATAGGTAGCCTGACTAGGTATATTTCCAATGTAGTAGTAAAAAGCTTGGAATATTCGGTCATTTTTGTCTCGAGCAACAGCAAATTACAATGTTCACTCTTAAAACATGTTCAACATTCAATTTCTCGAAAGCGAATGAACGAATTTCGAAGATACTTACAAAAAAAACAGGGTGACAAAAGACCTGTCAAATGATCATCACAACAATCAACAATTGTGAGCTATCGAATTCCGCAGACAGAGTTCAACAACCAATCATCACTCAACCCCTCATGCAATTGAAAAACATATGAAGGGTAGCTGCTGACCGCAAGGGGATTAAGTTTTGGATGATTTTTATAAAAAATTAGTGCTAGATATAAAAACTAACGCATTCTTCGAAGTTTTCGATCACTGGTTCGTTGCTGACTTACAAGGAAGGGGGGGATTTTTGTTGGAACTTTCTATATAAACATGTGCGTTGAATTCAAGAAGCGTCGCTTGCCTCTATTTCTAAAATCGGCGGTCCAATACGTTTGTACTCGATAGTTGACTTAAGAATGATACTCCTTGGCGATATTATCAAATATTTCAACTACCCATGCTATGAATCACAATTAAAATGTGAGACCTCGTTCCTCAGCTACAAGTTTTTATTGTAAGGGATTGACGTTCGTAGGAGAACGTCAGCTAGTTAACGGAAAATTCCGATTCAGACCTAATTTTTCTGTAGAGCGATAATTCTCGTGTGCGGTACTTCAACAGTTTTCGGAAAAAATGATAAGGGTCATGTTTGTAGATAATGAGACGATCTTTAATTTTTGTTTAAACGAAAATTCTCTGATTCGTATATTTAGCCAGATATCGGCGGGAAACCCATTTTTCTGGGTTTGGGGGGCCATTTTCGGCCATTGCCATAAACGCAATTGTGTAAAGTTTTGGGTCCTTTGAAAACATCTGTGACGACCTACAAATTGAGCCACAAGTGAAGAACGCATAGACTTGTTCACAGCTTTCCCTAGTTTCGGATCTTCAGTTACTGGACTATCATGTCATGTTTTTTGTTTCCACACTGTTATTCACTGGTAATTTACACTGTTATTACAGCAGAAAGTAAATTGTGCATCAATACCTGTTCAATAACGTATTATTAATTACCACCACCCATATTTCATTTTGTGCACCTTACAGGAACAGCCTTGGTGTAAAAATGGAAACTCTGAACCAATTTCCCTAACACCAAATTGAAATTATTAGAACTTGAGCTCATTTCACTAACCAACCATAGCATAAATTACACTTACCTTTAACGTCATTAGTAACTTCGTAACGCTGATTAACTTTGACATTCTCTAGCCTATGCTCGGCGATAATAGACAACTTTTCCAGTAAATTTCGGAGCCTTTCTTGTGCCGCATGCGATATGCAGGCTGCAACATCGGTATTCGGTTCGTCAAGTCCATGTTTCATCATAATTTGCCTAATTTTCTGTTGCAAAGGGGGCATAGAACACAACATGTCCTCCTTACAAGATCGGATCTGTGTACCGACAAATTCAGTGGACCCGAGAATTTTTTGAGATTCCTCAGCTAAGTTTACACCACCCATGGCAGCTACATCGTTGATGTCATCGTCACCGGTATAAGCTGAAGAAAAGGTTTTCTTCTCTTTGTCCTTGGCTGTTGGTTTGAGGTTAGAAGGCACGGAAGGTTTCATTCCCTGGAACCTGACAGTCCCCATTGTTTGTTTCTGCAGGGGAGCTGCTGTCCTCACTTGCATTTGCTGTCGAATTTGATTGGGAGCCAATGGTCTCACCTGCTATCGTAATCAGATCAGAGAAGTTGTTTTTTTTAAGTTTTTCATATAGATACATGCATGTTTTTGAAGATTAAAGGTCCAGTAATGACAAGTGGTTCAGATAATGGTAAAACCTCGGAATTTTTTCGTCCAGCACCGATTTGTACAAACATTTGGTATTAGGCTTATTACACCCTCTAGTTCATTTTCTATATTGTGCTGTAGTACGCTTTTTGTTTTTTAGGGGTGAAAACTACCCCTAATTGTCAAAAATTATAAAATAGCATTGAAAACCTAAATATGGGTAAAAATAGTTAAGTAATGATTGTTTCATGCTTTAGGATACAATTTCATAATCTTTCAACCTACCCTTGTTATAAACTACCCTTGAAAACATTGAAATTTTTATAATAGGTTTGTCTTCAAACTTTAGTTCGTTGGCGAGCAGATTTTTCTTCTCCTCTGTCTTCCAATATGAATGAAAAAAGTGGAACATATAACATATAACGGCCGAATATATAGTAGTTTTCACAATAAATGGTATTGACTGAAGGATTATAATAAAACCAATTAGACCCTTAAGTTGTAAAATCCGAGATGCACATCATAAATGTAAAAGGACCGGATTCAGGTAATTTTGTTTCTGCAATGGGATTTAAATATCGCAAAATTGACAAGAGACAAGTAATAATGGAATCCACACGTTTAATAAACTGGTGTCTGAATATATAACGTCGACGAGACGTGGTTTAACACGCATGACACCCCTTCCAAAGGATGGTCTCATTCCTCTGATAAGTGTAAAACAAAAGCACCATCAAATAAAGGGAAGAGAATCACAATATTACACGCAGGATCAGAAAATGGTTGGATCCCAAACGCTATGTGGCTTTCTGTCAAAAAGCCACAGGGAAATTTTTGTCATTAAAAAAGCTACAATTTAGTACCATATCGTTGTTTTTGTATCTTTAGTATTTTGAGAGATATTTTCAAGAAAAGGGTTGAAAACACGAAATTGAAAAAAATCGTTTTCTCTTTAAACTCCAATTTTTCTAAAATTAGGCATTTTAAATTGGTTATACTTCGTCGGTGTATTAATAGAGTAAGATCCCAGAGCAATCAGACATAACTTATTTTCACACTGATGAAACCTGAAGTTTTCAGTAGCGTCTCGTGTGCCTTGAATACCTACGCGCTTTGTGGAACTTGCCGAGTGACACCTGGGCAGGTACCAGGTGAGAAAGGTAACTAAAAATAAGAATTATTTAACTTAAATTCACATGGCTGATTTTTATATATGTCATGTAGAATATTATTTTAAAGTAATATCATAAGTGTCAGACACTTTTGATGGACCAGAGCTTTCATCAGACGCTTTTAAGCTACCCAAAAAATAAATGAACTTTACTTATTTTTACATGTCTGATTTTTTAATATGTTATTGAAGTATTTATTCAAAAGTTATATTCAATCAGTAAGACAAATTAGAGTGACCAAACATCCCCTAAGACAAAAATTATTCAGCCAGCAGTATGAGGGCGAGAGTACTATGCATGCGCTTCAGAGTGAATGAGACGTCCATAATAACTCGGTTTCCCTTCTCAAACTCACCATCTGTTTCAATCTACTGTGTATGTGCTGTTTGTGTGTAATATAACTTATAGTATACAGTATAGTCAGTGTTGTTTTTTAAGGCACAATTGTGCAAAAAGGGGCACTATGGTAAGCACTTTGAGAAATTGGTCGAAAACGGGCACAATTTTAAGATTCCGTATTTTCGTGGTTCCGTGGTCATTTTCACTTGTCTAAATTCTCACTTTTCATTTCATTTTCCTCAACAATCCTGTTTCCTGTTAGTATGAAATTTAAAAATTATGATTTCTATGCAATATATACATGATTTCTCAACGTTCAGATTGGTAAACATTAAAAAATGGAGCTTCATGTAGTATTTGATATGCAATTGATGGAATTCCGCAGGTTTCTGGGGCCAAAATTGCCTCCTTTGGGGCTTTGGACAAACCGTCTACTTTTTGCGAGGACAAACGCTAACTCGAATGTGACTCAAGTGGCAATTTTTCATATTTATAATATATTATTGAATATATTTATATTTTTACGATGCAGAAAAACTCAAAGTCGTCTCCACAATTTAATATTTGAAAGATGTTCAGTACGGTGATTCAGTACATGTTTCGAACCTACATAGGTTCATCATCAGCTGAATTTACATTGAATTCTACAATATAGGAAGAGTAATATAATATTAGTTGACAAATGAAGTAAAAAATTTACTTACATGGAGATGAAAAAAATAGCAAATTCACATGGTGAAGCTCAAAAGGACATAGAAAATTTGGTAGTGACAATTATGATTAATTTGATATTAGGGGAATTTGGGACATCCCTAACACCATAAATACATTAAAGATTGGGGGGCTCGGAGCCCTTATGCCCAATATGCAATATTAGAAAAATTACCTAACCCAACCAAATTTTTTATGTCCTCTTGAACTTCACCATGTGAAATTGTTTTTTCATCTCCATGTAAGTAAATTTTATACTTCATTCATCAACTAATATTATATTACTCTTCCTTTATTGTAGAATTCAATGTAAATTCAGCTGATGATGAACCTATGTAGGTTCGAAACATGTACTGAATCACCGTACTGAACATCTTTCAAATATTAAATTGTGGAGACGACTTTGAGTTTTTCTGCATCGTAAAAATATAAATATATTCAATAATATATTATAAATATGAAAAATTGCCCACTTGAGTCACATTCGAGTTAGCGTTTGTCCTCGCAAAAAGTAGACGGTTTGTCCAAAGCCCCAAAGGAGGCAATTTTGGCCCCAGAAACCTGCGGAATTCCATCAATTGCATATCAAATACTACATGAAGCTCCATTTTTTAATGTTTACCAATCTGAACGTTGAGAAATCATGTATTTATTGCATAGAAATCATAATTTTTAAATTTCTTACTAACAGGAAATAGGATTGTTGAGGAAAATGAAATGAAAAGTGAGAATTTAGACAAGTGAAAATGACCACGGAACCACGAAAATACGGAATCATAAAATTGTGCCCGTTTTCTACCAATTTCTCAAAGTGCTTACCATAGTGCCCCTTTTTGCACAATTGTGCCTTAAAAAACAACACTGACTATACTGTATACTATAAGTTATATTACACACAAACAGCACATACACAGTAGATTGAAACAGATGGTGAGTTTGAGAAGGGAAACCGAGTTATTATGGAAGTCTCATTCACTCTGAAGCGCATGCGTAGTACTCTCGCCCTCGAACTGCTGGCTGAATAATTTTTGTCTTAGGGGATGTTTGGTCACTCTAATTTGTCTTACTGATTGAATATAACTTTTGAATAAATACTTCAATAACATATTAAAAAATCAGACATGTAAAAATAAGTAAAGTTCATTTATTTTTTGGGTAGCTTAAAAGCGTCTGATGAAAGCTCTGGTCCATCAAAAGTGTCTGACACTTATGATATTACTTTCAAGGCACACGAGACGCTACTGAAAACTTCAGGTTTCATCCGTGTGAAAATAAGTTATGTCTGATTGCTCTGGGATCTTGGACTATAAACTATAATAATACATATATAAAGAGAATTACAGACAGGTGGCGATCAATTTTAGTTAGGAGTTACTTTGGGGGTTGTTTTCACAGATCTTTTTCGTAGAAAAAAGCGGGTACCGATCTTAGTTTGATCATAAGTCGGTCAATTTTCATGCTAGGAAGACATTCTTTTTCTCTAATTGAATACTTCAGAAAAGGTTCTATGAGCTTTCTTCAAAAATTGCAAATTTTCCTCGTTATTTTGCTTCAAATCTTCCAATTTATACATTTGAGGAAAAAAGCTGAGCATTAATTTGCTGTATCTCAGTTCGTATGTGTCATAGAAAAATTATAAAGAAAGCATTGTTTTTGTTTTTTTCAAAAGCTACAATTTGCCTTTCCACACCTTTTTTGATAAAATGCATAGTTTTAGAGTTATTTACAAAAAAACATTTCAAAAAGTCGATTTTTTCGTCGAAAAACTGTAACTTTCAACTTCGAATAACTCGAAAAATATTACTTTTACGAAAAAAACGTTTGAACATTTTTTTTCCTAGAATTACCTTTTCCGTCGATTCTTACAGTTTAAATGTAATAAAAAATTTCCGCCCCCGAGATGGGGTGTCAACCACCCCCAAGACTCTAGAGTCTAGAGTACAGCGGCATGATATAGAAAATGATCCTTGAGCTATTTCCTACCTTCTGTGAAAATTTCAGTTAAATCCATGGTGGACGAAAAAATTGCGTGCCAAAATGCTTCATTTCCTGAACTACTACTGTTCCAAAGTTGGATATTTATGTTATGCTTTGTTCAAAGACCAAACTTTTACTTTTTATTCATCTTTCACTTTGAGGAAGTTCTCAAGATGTTTATCAATGGAAACATTTATTACGAAATTTAAACATTTTGTGTATGAAACCCTCCATTGATTAGCATTGTGAGAACTCTCTTAAGGAAAAATTAAAATGTGGTCTAATAACCAGGAATCAGTGTGAGTTGTGATTAAAGATACTCGATTGACTTCTTGTTCAACACTGATCGATTCCACAAAATCGCCCATCTGCCTCAATCGAAAACCGACAATTCACCAAACTCACCTGCATGGGTTGCCGAATGTTCAGCCCCGACCTTATTTGCTGGCTATTCGGATAAACGGGGTGCAGCGCCGGAGGCTGCGACGACGAAACGATGACATTGTTGGTAGCTGTCGGCTGCCTGATGGCGGTCACCACTCTCGTTTGCTGCTGGCCCTGCGCCCGAATCGGAGCGACAAGCCTCTGCTGGATCACCTGGCCGCCGGGCCTAACGACCGCCGCTCCCGGCGTCACCAGCCGCACCTGGTTGGCGGGTATGACGGGGCGCACCGTTTGCACAGTGGGCGTGGCACCGGCCATCGTGAATACCACGTTGGCAGGCGGAGGGCGGATGCCATCGATGCTGAGCTCCTGGATGGCCATGGCGTGGCGCAGCAGCGGTAAACTTTTCTGGAAAATTCGGGACAATGTGGTAGAGCAGGTGGGAATTGCACACAATTTTTATTCAGCAGGAGCTAACTTTGCGGAAACATTTCAACAGTCATTCGCTTAGAACTATGTGATACATTTGGTGTCCCTTTTTCATATGTCCGGACTCGAAGGGCTTTCAACCGAAAGTCTGAAATACTTATGAGCCCTTGTGTTTGGTGAATTATTAAAACCAAATATCATCAATCATTATTCCAAAAACAGAAAATTTGCGGAGGAGGTTCGGAGCTCTGTAAGAATGAGTTTTCTTCTCACAATAGTTTCAGAACATTTTACAAGATTCAAACTCCTAGAAAAATCAAGATGAAGACACTGTAATAATAAATTACGACGAAACGCAAAAAAAACACTAACGACACTTAGCAAATGAATACTTCTCAAAGTTCTCACGGACAAAGGGGAACATCTCATTCAAGTATTTTGGTCATAGCCTGACTGATCTTTGAAAAACCTCGGTGCACTCTTCATTTCAAACTTCGTTTCAACTGTGCCTACTCATGCATTTATTACGTGTATTGTTACATATTTTTTTCAATAAAAAAAAGATACCAACAAATCGTTAATGTATTGTGTTCAAGTAATCAGTAGTTTATTTGTATGACAAACCAACAAATAGTAAATGAATTTAAAATAAAGGCTTTGTTTATTGTATAAATTTGGAATGTAATTGTGTTAGAATCAGTTTAATGTTCCTGCTTGAGGAAGCTAATGTATAGCAAAACACGTGTCGCGGTTTAGTAAACCCTAATGTGTACAATTTTGAAGGCAACTTCATATTATTTATTTAATATGGATTTTCATCAAGTATCGGCCACTTCCGTTCAGTCTTTGTCATGTAATTCATTGCTTAACAAAAAGTATATTTTGTACTGAATTGGATCAAAAAATGTAAAAAACAGTTCTAAAAATCCCATCTAGCAGACCAGTACCCAAACTCAAACTGAGGCGCTAGGCTTCTTTAGCTCTCAGTCTGATGGATATATGTTGTTTGCTTCATTGGATGCGAGAAACTGATATACGCCGTATAACGGCTATCGTTATTTCTACTGATGAGTTTTTTTATTATTATTAAACTATGTCTGAGTCTCTGATGTTCAACAAATAGCCCTTGTTGAACATCAGACACTCAGGGATTCAGTATTTTAGAATTTGTGTTCTGACTGGTGTTTCCAAATTATATCCTGTTTGACCAACATATAACTTGGGAAAGTTTCAGGTCAATTTGTAGATCATGTTATTATGTTCAGGTATCAGACCAGATTGTACTCGATTATATAACACATATGGTCGACTTTGAGAATCTTACCATTCTGAATATCCAACTCTATTCATTATATAAACGGGGAATTTGAGTCAAATTGGACATATTCTGGCAAAAATAGTCACCTCTGAAGGCAAGAAGCAATTGTTAGGAGTTCCTGAAATGCCTACCGAAAGATCCGAAATTTTTATGAAGTTGTGTTCAGGAACTACGTGTGGAAAGTTGTCTGTAGGAAATAATGTATGAACGTTGTTAGTATTGTGTTGATTTTGCAATTTATCCGCACACACATAGACAAAAAAATCGGAAATGTCTCATGAAGAACACAAAATCTGATGGTGAGATTGTGTCCTGTTTCAATAAAAGGTATAACGAATCATTCACACTTTCCACTCGTATTGCTACATTAGCAGAATTGTAGGAAATAAAGTGGGACACCATGGTAAATTAGAAATAAACGATTCTCATAAGTGCCCATAAATCCTAACCTCCCTTGAAGTTTTTAATGTTACAACCATGGAAATCTTTGAGAACTTGATTATTGAACTGGAAAAATTAAAATCCAAGGATTACTCTCAGTCAAAATTTTCATTGTTACCTGGTACATGTATTTTGGTAACTTCAGCATGAATTATAATGATACCTACTATAAAGTGCCAAGATATATTTCACCTGAAACAACATTCCTGCAATAAATGTTTCCACATTATTTTGAATCTTTCAGCAAAAATGCATTTTGCCAGATAAGTAAAAAGTTAACATACTGTGTCAACAATTGGAAGTGTACCTTCTTTCTGGTACAGATACATATCAGTTTTTGAGCAAGATTTGGGAAATTAACATTTATGACTTACATTTGTCAAACATGTTGCTAAGAGAAAAACTTGCCAAAATATACCATTCAACTGTTTGGAATTTCATAATACTGTGTGTGAAAAGTGAAAATAGATAAAATAATAGTATCTTTCTGACAATGAAGTATCTTCAGAAAAATTGACAAGTTAGAACATGATTTGTTTCTTTTCTGTTTTTTTGTATGGTGATAATAACTGCAATCAATAACATGATTGAACACTTTTCTTGAGAATTAAATGACTTTCTAAAATTATACTCCTATTAAAACTGGTACAACTAGTGATTCAAACATATTTTTATTTTTGTGAGAAAATCCTTCAATTCAAAAAATATCATGTGTAGTGTATACAGAAGTTAGAGAACAAGTTGAATTTATATGTATACCAAAAACCAATGAGGATCTTCAAAAATTATAAACCATTATCATTGGAGAGGATAGAATATAACATTTTTTACCTCAAGTAAGTGAAGTATTCTTATGATCCTTTTGGCAATTTGAAAACTAATGAGGCAGCATTTCAATAGGTTATAAAGTTTTTTCAGCAATTGAGTCAAAATTAAGAAACCCATAATAATACAGTAAAAACAAAAAACACAAGATTGCTCTTCGATTTATTTCAGATTTTCTTCATAATTTAATCACAGCTATTTTTTTGAGTGCATAATTTTTTTAGTTACCATCTTTTAACTTATAACTTCTCATGAAAAAATTAAATAGCAATACTACAGGCTAAATATTTTTTTTTAAAGAATAATGGTAGAATAACAGTTACTCATGCTACCCAAATCAAATTGTGATAAAAAATATTGTATGTAACTTGGCTGCAACAATATTCATTAGATGAGCATATCTTTGCAGCTGATGGTGCAAATATCAGCTTAGAAACTTTTGGTCTTTCATACATAGTAGAAACTGTCTCGGCATCTTTTACAATAAAATATTTATAAAAGAATTAAATGTCCATAACCCACCTTCAGGAATCCAATGAGGCATGGTTGGGGAGAAGCATTCAACAATCTCTCTAGCTTCTCACAGAAATCCTCTGGTTCAACTTTATTATCGATAAGTTCTTGAATCAGTGTTCTAACATTTCTTTCCACAGATTTGGGTTCTCTGCTTGATAATTCAAGCAGATTTGCAAGGAACTTTCGACATTTTTCTTTGGAATTATCATTTGCAGGTCGCTGGAATAATAATAACTCAAATCAATAACAATAACAATGTATTATTAACCAACAGAAATAAATAAAATTAAAAAATTTACTGAATGTGTGTAGAAGATATATATTGTTATGTATTTGAATAATACATTTGGAGAAGAAAATACTGTTTCAGTGATCTTTTTTGGCATTTTCTTTATGATTTCAATATGAAGTATAAAATAAAATCAAATAAGAAACAACTGTTATAATAAAAATATGCACTTCACAGGTATGTTAGAAACATCCACAAGAGTCTCCTCAGATTCATACTTGAAACAGTTCTCTCTCCAATTTGATGCGGGTTTACTGAACAAATAGAATAACAAATTTAATGCATAGCTCAGCAAACAGACAATTACATCTCCCAGTGGAAAAAATTAAATTGGGTAATTCAAATGATTCTTTTTTTTTGTCTTTAACAATAATAAAGTATCAGAAGTGGCTGTTTTCAGCTGGTAGATGTGATTCTCCCTAATTTATTTATGCACTAACAAATGAGTTATGCATTATGCGTTCGTCAAACCCGCCTTTTGATGAATAATTTGTCAAATTTCAAATGGTTGAACTGAAATATTCACTGTTCTGGCAATATGGCAATATACATACTGTTCAGTAATTATTTTGTGGAATATGCTCCGAAGTATTTGAGAATAAGTTTTGAAAATAGAAACAGATATGGTTTCCGAAACCTTAACAAAGATAAACAGTTCTTGTATTTTTGTGAAAGTCAAATTTACAACATAAGATAGATAAGTTGCTGACTAATAGCATTGTTAATAGAGATATAATTAGTCAATGCCTGTGTAAAATGGATTTGAAGCGTTTTTGTTATGCCATCTACAGTATAATGCAGATATTTCCAGTTGCTTGACAATGCAACTCTGAAATGGAGAATAGGTGCAGATTTCTATCCGTCAGTTTGAGTAAAATTTTGAGAGAAAGTTAGTGAAGCTTCAATATAGAGATAGGGATAGAAGTTTATGAAGGAAATGAAAGTAAACCAATAAACTAATCTCCAAAACATGAATGATCTACGCTACGACATTGACTAAAAATTCCACTTGTTCCTGAATTGATTGCTATCTTTCAGTATTCAGTATAAGAAAATGTGTAATTCAGTCTACGACGTACGTAAGAAAAACTAAAGAAAAGACATGACTTGGAAACTAAATCACTAAGTGCCATCTACCCATCCTTCCCTTAAAATGATATTTCTATAAGGTTGATTAACTATATCTCTATAAACCATGCTATTAGGACATGTTTTATTCAGAGGAACTCTTGAAGGCAACAACTTGCTGAGATGAAAGAGAAATCTCCCCTTCTAAATGTATGTAAATTCCAATATCAATTCTAATTTTTTCCAGAAGGAAACATGAGTGAAACTAGTGACAAGTACCACAAACTTGCCAAAAATATTCTGATTTATAATCATTTCAAAGAATATTCTACACGACAACCGTCTAATAACAAAAAGAAAATGACTATAGTCTTCCCTAGGGGTCAATCATTGTAAAAGAAATCATGTGAATATGACACGATTGGTTCGTTCTTGTGACAGTTCATATTTTCAGTAATATCATATGATTCGTAAGTTATCTACTGAAAACTACTGAAACTAAGGACCATACCAAATATTTAGGGCTATGCATCGACAATATTTTTTTCTGTTATGGCATAAGGCATAAAAAAGTTTCAACATCTACTTAGATAGGTCAACAAATCGGATATAAATTTTAAATATCCAACAGTTGAGTCCTGAATTTAATGAATTTTGTAATAAACCTTGATTTTTTGGTCCTCATTATAAATTTATTTGTTTCTTTGATTTAATATATTCAATTCAACTTTATAAGCTTAGTCAATAAGATTATGTATTCTGAAAATTTTATTTTTTGCATTATGAAACAATTGGGGCACATGTTTTTAACCCCCATGTTCCTTTTTTATCTCATGTCACCTTCTTCAAATTTTTTTTTTTAAATCTACATCTTTTTACAAAATTCAATTGTCAGGAAGTTGGACACTATAAACATGTTTCAATCATACTTTTCTGTGAAAACGAAAAATGAATACTTGAAAGGAGAAAGCCTCATTTCGATTTGGGATTTGTGATCTGCGAGTCAGAATATGTAGATTGGTTCGATTTTTTTTTAAACTTTGCGCTATCCAATAAACGATCATTCACTATAAAATTAGGTCATGTAACTTATTACTACTTATTTTTACCTGAACTTGAACCTGTACTTGTCCAGCCTGGGCATGTTGAACAGTCTGCTGAGACGTTGATGTAACAGTTGTAGTTCCACTGGCATGTATGGCATTGTTGGCTGAACTGACTGCTGTTTGCTGCAAAAAGTTATCACTAGTAAGATACCCAAAAAATTCATCTCAAATGTTCAATTGTTTATTAGATACAGACACCCCATTTTAAATATAGATCTAAAATAACAATACCAAAAAATATTAACCAAATAACTAAAACTACTACTAACAAATATTACAACGGGTGAACTTATGATAGATCTGACATTTATTGTTAATGAAAACACAAAGAAAAGCCCTAATAAAGCATTTCAACGATGTTTTTAAATTCACTCCCAGTTAAACTAAAAATATAGATACCTTGTTCATCAAACTAATCATTGGCAATTCTCAGCATCCATGACAAAGAATTGTGAAATGGCTTTCATAATTCTTTGTCATGGAAAAATTCAACATACCGTGTTGTTCTGGATGGTACTGTGAAACAGACTTAGTCCGAAAGCTCTGGGCAGGAAATATCATTATTGAGCAATTCAAAAAGTATTATCAGATCTAAGATTGTTCCATTATGTAGTGTCGGCGTATCGGAAAACATCAAAATATAGAAGGTTTAATGAACAATTCACAGATTCAATCTATACCATAAAGTTATTTTGAACAGATTACGGTCAATCTATCAGATTGCACACAACACATCGATTCCGCTTCAATGAATAATGTATAAGGAATCTTTGTTCAGTTTACCGATGAGTCTCTTGAATCACGCTAAATAAAAATTAATAATGACTGCATGTGACAAGCGAAAAAGATCCTTGATATTATCTCATTTTGAAATTGAACTGTTTAATACATTTTAATGCAGTTAAATTCTCATTTCTGCCGAGATTGCAGTCTTCTCTGCAAGTAGATCAAAAGGATTTTTGCTTGGTTTACTCAAACCCATTAAATAGGGTTTTTCTTGTGATAAACTAAAGTAATATTATCTTGCTGCTTGTGCAACCGTCATAGGATGTTACTCTAATGAAGATTATTACATGATCTGCAAACAGAAATAACGACTGAAAGCAAAATGAGATGCAAGATTATTCATTCATAAATGGAAGAGAATTGGACTGCAATGAGAATCCTACCAAATATTTGGGGCTATATATCACTAGTATAAACAAAGACGCTTCCTGGTGTCTGTCTGTCCCTATGTATGTTCAGATCTTTAAAACTGCCCAACAGATTTTGATGCAGATTTTTTAGATAAATAGATTCAAGAAGAAGGTTCATATTTATGATAAATGCATAATATAATACAGAAACAGAGATAATCGTAAAGGTTTCTAATTCGATGTCGTAAATAAACATATTTTTTGCGCTTACATTGCAAACGCTGGCCAAACCCTATGATTAGTTGATGTGTTGTACACATTTAAAAGGTCTACAAAAAAAACGCGATGGTATGTGTCTATCTTGTGTGGACAATCCTCAATAACCATTTTTTATCTGTGCGAAGCCGAGCGGGTCGTTAGTTGATAATAAACTGGAATTTGATGAATACGTTTCAACATTGAGAAAAAAATCATTGGGTGTAATGCTTTGAATTGGTTTCATAGGAGTTTAAGTTCCATGGCTGCTCAGAAGATATATCACTCTTTGAAGGAATTCCACACGCGATATGGAATTGCGTTCTGGAGAATCTGCAGAAGTCACCTATTCGATAGCGTTTTCATTTTACAGAAACTTGTAGCGAGGTACATGTGTAATTGGCGTGATTCTTGTAGACCTTCATTCAAAGAATACAGAATATTAACGGCAATGGCAATGTATATTCTAGAGACGGTCACTTTAACTAAAGAAGCTTACTGGTAAATCTGGATGGAACTAGTTGAGTTACTCCTCCAAAGTTATTACAAACCTAGTCTCACTCTTTTTAAAAAACTCTTTCAAGTTTAGTAGGTGCAAATTTTTTTAGTCATTTACTCTATTGCTTGGAAATATAGTACCATTTATAGATTTCAGAAAAACACTAAAAAATCTAGAAAACTGAAAGGTGGTACTACGAATTGGATATTCAACTGACTCTTTTACTCAGTTGCTTTGGTCTTGATTAGTGCTTTTTACCGTTCGATTCGTCAGTATTACTACTTTTCTTCGGGTTTGAAGGCCGTCATTCTTTGGAATTTCTTCCTAACGTTTCGCTAGCGCGAGTGGCTAGCTTCTTCAGAGGCTCAATCATCTTGACAGGTCACATAGTCAAGAGAACTTTAAAATATGAAAATAACCTTGATATATTCAAGTTACGATGAAGAATTTTTCCCAGTTTTTCACCTCATCTAACATCTCTGACTGAAAATCTGCAGTGGAATGATACTACATGATGAGATAAGATGGAACTCTCATCTGGAGAGTGAGGTCAGCAAGATATACATTTTGTATGTGCCATGATGTCAGGCCATCAGCCAAATGAATTTTATGAGGCTCAAGCCCTGAATTGCCACATGGATATACACGTCTACAATCAAAATGATGTTAATTTATGATGGTTTCATCTGGGCATATAAGACCTATCGAAGTGTCATAAAAAACTAGATTGGATTCAAAGAACAGCATATCTCTGCATAACTGGAGTGAGGAGAACCACTCCAACCAGAGCAATCATGTAGGTCAAGCTGAATCTGGGAGAATAATTTTTAATGAGTTTTTGAAGGAATCACTGTAAAAAAGACTTCACTAGGGAAATCAGAAAAGTAAAAATATATCCCCAGTCAAAAATTTCCTGAATATCACAAAACATCCACAAATGAGATCTTTTTAGGCATTTTACGCATCAGATGTCAGGGTCTGCACTAATATAAACAGAAATGTATATTTCATTCCATTGTCGAAATTGGGACTGAAAATATATTCATTACAAAATTTTTTTGCTTTGTGACAAAAAATTTTAATTCAAGATCATTTTATCTTTGTAAGTATACATCAGTGTATTTTGAAAATACACTTTTTGATATGTGTTTGCAGTGTAGTCTTATTAATAATCTTCTCTTTGTTATTGTTCTTCGTTATCTCAAGGAAGTTAGGTCTTATTATACTCAGTGAAAACTCAAGGGTGTTACTTGATACAATTTACCCTTTAGTACCCTGAGTCCACATATTAATGTTTCAACTGACTAAAATTTTTAATAGGGTAATCAGCTGATGTTGCAGATTAGTAATACTTCAATTTATTTTCCATGAAGTCCTTGCAACCATTATGAATTGATGTATTAATGTTGTTCCCAGTTGTCATTGAAAATTGACAAAAAAAAATTTTTTTCATACTTACTGCCTGCACAGTTTGCATTCGAAACGTAACTGGTTGCCCTGCTGCTTGTGAGGAATTGATATTGGCAGCAGCTGGTGCAGGTCCCACTCTAAGCAGCTGGTACTGCCCATTCTCAGTCTTGAGTAATAACGCTCCCTGCTGACCGGGTTGTAAACCATGAATGGATTGTAATGTTAATTGCTAGAACATTGACAAGCACACCTTTAAACAACACGTAGCCCCTGTTTGAATAAAAAATTCAAACTCTACAAAAATTTGCCACTACCTGCCCCTAGCTATAAAAATTATGCTAAAAGCTGTCTATGAAGCTGAACATGCAAGCAGTGTGTTATGTTTATACATTCAGTATCCCATTCCAATTTGATGCAGATATTTGAATTTCTTCAATTGTTGACTATCAAATTATTTTCAAATTTGAAGTTAAAAGACCATGGATCAATAATGCTATTGAAAATTGCAATATCTCTACGGATTGAAAGAAACATTCAGATGAAACGTTTGTTTCAAGTACCTACTCTCGAAGTTACAAAAAAAACTGGATATATGAAATAAGAATTTTTGAGATGATAAATAACTTTTCATTTATTCATGTCATATTCAAATCAAGTGTTCTAAATGTATACAACATACTTAATCATTTATTGTAAACACCTCCAACAATAACTCAGTAAATAATAACATTAATGTCTCAAGTTGTTCTTAGATTTTCTGATATACCTACCTAAGTTTACATCGAAAACATATTCAGGCAAAGAATCCATTAGAGGTTTCCAGAGGGCAAAAAGAAATAATTTATCTGAACTTTGCTTCAGAGAACTTAATTACGATTCTTGGCTTATTTTTTGATCAAATAGACAGCAAAAAATACTCTCATCAATGTTATCTAGTAAAGTGGTTTTTTCATTGATGTCTCACCAAATTCCATTAATAGTTCAATGAAGCTCCAATACCACTCACAACAATATTTGTTTGCAATTTTTTTGAAACAGCCCTGAACTTGATATGATGAAGGTATTTAGCAAAAGCAAACATTTTCCAGCTGGTATATGCTACTCATGAAAAAAGTTAGGCGAAAAGTTACCCACGATATTTTTAGACAATTTTGCCAAAAATGCAATATTATATACAATATTAGACAAGGGTTAGAAAATATTTTCAGTAACCATTAAACCAAAGTTAGACACATCCAAATACACAAAATACAACCAGCAGTGTACAATATTTTTCTAATAGTTTGAACTTCTTCAAAAACATCAAAACGAAGGAACTAAAATGGCAATTAACTTAATACAGGTTTGACAGTGAAAATAGATTAAATTCAGAACAATATCGTGTTCACATAACATAAATCAGAATTTGGATATTTTGTCATGAACAGGTGAGTCAATGAATCCATCTCTAGTTTTGACTTGTATTGCAGAGACTGTCAAACAAGTATATTTACCAATACTCGGAGACACACACAAAATGTGAACTGTCGAATAGGAAGGCTAAAGAGTTGGAGAATTAGTGGTTCAGTTAGCAAGCTTTAAACTGTTAGCGTACAGGTAATTATGCATGGATGGAGATAGCAGTGCCTTCCCATTCAACATTTTATCTTAAACTTACAGGAGCTCCTGGACGGGCCCCGACTAACTGAGGTGCACTGAGCACTACACGAGCTGGTTGTCCTTTCTGCTGCTGTGTAGGAACTCCAGGACGCACATTGACAACCTGGAGGTTGGAAAGGATATTTGGGGATTGAGTGCTAGGGCTACCTACGTTATTAGCCTGGGCCAACGAAGAAGTCACATTCATTGGTACAGTCACTAGACCAGGGGCCCCAGTAGCCCCACTTGTTTTCAACACTAATGTGGGCTGTTTACTTTGTAAGGTTTGTACATTAGTTGGATTGGTCTGTAATACCGTCTGTTGGGAAAGGCCTATCGTGCCATTAGGCAGTGACTGGTTTGGTAGAGTTACTCTGTTCTGTAAAATAGTCCCCGAGCTAGACATAACTTGATTGGCTTGTCCCTGTGTATACACTATTTTGACGCCCTCATTGGTTTTGTTTGGCTCGATGGATGCACTTGGATTTATATAGCCCGTGGTCACTGCTCCTGTGGCGCCGCTAATGATCATTGCATTGTTCGTCACTTGTTTACTTCCATCGTTTGTGTTCACAGCCACAGCACCTATCGAGTCACCGTTGGCGATAGTCCCATGTTTCTGAGGGACAACTGTCCCGCCGTTTGATATTGCACTATTTACGTGGTTTTGATTAATCACAATAGCTGAACCTGTTTGACCTGATGTAGGGGGTGTGGAAGTGACGAGCTGATTCTCTAAGGAGCCTACTATTGCACTTACGGCCGATTCATCAACATCTGTACTAAGAGCTTCCTCGAGAAAGCTAGCTGACGCCATTTTTCCGAGACCAACTGTGAACTGAAATGCGCATGCTCTGTCCTTCAGGCATTTCTGCTCACGTCTGCGCGTTTGTTGTTGACAAGGCAAACGCAGAATAGCATATGAAACAAAACTTGAAATCGTGCCTGTATAAACTACTCAACCTGTTTTGAGTTATAACTTTCGGGGGCGAAATATCATACAACTCCCGGCACTTTCAACTAGTATCGCTCAGTAGTAGTAGTGGACTTTGTAAAGCAAAGAAGGCGTTTGGAACCTATCGCCTTATGACGACACGTTCTAGGTTCAGGACACGTCACCGAGAGCGCGAAATTTAATTTTTATTGAACTGCAAAATTTTGGGAATGTGTTCACCACTGTTGTGCTCCACTCTATGCCATTTCAATGATTAGATGCCTATTTCTCACAGAAGTTCAAGTACATGTTTCTGTTAAGCAGTATTATGGTATTTTATCGAATATCCTTTAAACTTCAAAAGTTATGATACAAATATCGACTTCGGCCGTGAAAGCCAACATTTTTCCTTCAAACGTTATGTAATAATTACAGATAGGTAAAAGTACCTATATCCAAGTACCTATCAGGGTAGACAGGTAGGTAGTAATGTTGTCCCTTCGCATCAAAATCGAATTAAATTGTCTTACTCTGTGAATTATCTACGTACAATATAGGTAATGATCCTCACGTTCGATATAGGTACGTTTAGGGTGAGTAAATTGAGTGTTTTGTTCTGATTTCGATACCGCAATAAAAGTGGTAGTGGAGTGCATTAATTCACTAAAACAGCAGCCTGGAATTACAATGGATCTGTCAAATAACTAGATTTATTGAAAATCAATATGTATATGGATAGGTATCCAGTCAAACTGAATACCTATCTACCTTCAACATATAATAATGTAGAGAAGCGTTGTTGGGTCCAGTTTATACATCTCTGTTTAATGTTAGTCCCTAATTCATTTCAAAACCAAGTAGATTTTAGTCGTATATATAGGAGCATTTGTTAGAAATTCATCGGATTCAGTCTCCCCTTCAATCTTAAAACTGTCCAGGCAGTAGGTAGGTGTAGGTACGTAATAACCACATAATTCATAATTATAGAGGGTAGAACTGAGCTCAACTGAGGGAATTAGCCTATGGATTTCTGTCTCTTTTTCATTGCCAGTAGGTATGTGTCTCAGTTTTCATCTCAATAATAATAAAATATGATTTTGGTAAGACCATTTGTTTCAGTTTTTATTCTTATTCTCAATCCTTATAAATGTGACCTTCAGAATTCCCAAATTTCAACTTTTAAGAGGCCGTGGGAACACGTGACTAAAATAACATCTGTCATCGATATTTTCATCTCTCTTCCTGCTTTATTCTCTCTAGCCAAATTAATCAAAGACGCACTTCCCTGCTGGCGGGCATCGGAAGTAAGCACTCGAAATGAGTGCGACGAGATTAAAGTATACCAGCATTTATTCTTATGGAATGCCCACGTTAGCCTGTTCATCACTTGGCAACGCTGGTCAAATGATATGGTCAAATGCAGTGGCGGAGCCGGAAATCAGTGGCGGTGTGCGTCAAAAATTGAAAATACAAAAATATTGTGCAAATTTTCAAACTTATTTCAGGTTTCTCTTATTTGCAGTTGAGTTTATAATTCGAAAGAATGTGAAAACAGATGATGGTTTTCTAATTTCATCAAGACATTTTTTTTCATTATTTTTCCAATGCGATGAAGTATGGATTCTACAAATCTTTTCACAATCAAGTAGATATATTACCTAGCTACCTATGTTATTTATCACATATATAACACACGTCAGTTTGACGCGTCTTCTATACATTCATTTTGATCCATTATCACCGAGTGATTTCATAGGTAGAAGATAATAAGTAATGACTTATCGAAGAATTTGTACTGTGTTGTGTGATTTCCAGGTTGAAAAGTATAAAAAAACACTAAACAGACTAAAATTAGCGAATGACATAAAATTTAGTTATGAAATACACATTCCGTAATCAATTCCAAAAAATAAGCATTTCGTGATTACGAGAAGTGAGGCGTTTTGTTTTCATTCGTTTCATATAAATATATTTTTTATATCATTCAGTAATTTTAAGCACGGTTCAATCATTTTTCCTTACGTTTCAACTCGGAAATCACTCAACACATTACAAATTCTCATTCAGGAATCACTCAAGTACAAATTCTGATTCAAAACTCGGTGCAGTAATTTTTTGTCTTTTTTCACTTTTCAAAATCACCCGAGTTGAATAAATTTATTGAAAAAGTCAAATTGACAATTAATGTGACAAATATACTTGGTTAGTGGAGATGAAATAAAATGAGCTTGACAGGATGAAGATAATAAAACATAACGTTAAATCAGCGAAAAGTAGAATGAATCACTTTTCTATGTGAAAAAAGGAGTTATTAAAAAGAGGGGTTCAAAATTGGGAAAACGTACATAACACTAAAATAAATTGAATAAAACTGAGAACAGTATCAATATTGATTATAAAAGCCATCTCTTGGGATAAAACATATGCCTCGCCACTAATAAGAAATTCCGAGGAAATAGACGACATGCGGGCAACAACTTATTATGCACAGATGAATCTCCATCGCCAATCATTTTCAAGTATTTTAGTCCATGCTACAGCTACACCTTTTACATTTAACAAAAATTCACTATATAGGCCTCGTTTATGTTCGCTTATTAAAAAACATTATCTGACAACTCATGTTTTTTGCCATTGAACAATTGTGCAAATGAATGATGAATATCAAAAATACGCCTTCCAGAGATATGTGGGGGTGTCGACTCCTGCCTGCAAACAAAAAAAAATCAGAGGTATAGTCAATATGTTTTCATTAAACTCAAATTAGCAATTATATGAATGTCAACTAAGATATTGAGTTAGGGAGGTTGTGCCGAAATAACGAGCGCCTCAGAAAAATTTCAAAATCGAGAGATTATGTTATTCAAAAAAAGATAGATAGAATATACCATTTTAGCGGTGGATTTGGCGTCAAAAAAAACAACAAGTAACCTCGTCAGATGTTCATACTGTGTATGCCCCAAGTGAGTCTGATAACAGAGCTATACTAATCTGCCTGTTTGTGTGTGTCTCGGGCGCGTCAGATTTCCAGAGAGGTTGTTAAGTAGGTTCTGAGGAAGCTCCCATCCAGAAAACTGAGATCAGATTCAGATTTTCATATAGGGGTTTATCTCGATGTCCTGAAAGTGTATTTCTTTAATCTGACGAAAATGTTATTTTTTCATCAGTACAAAATGGGTAATTTATTAATAATGAATGGCGAGTATTGATAATAGATATAGCTGAGGAAAATATTGTAATCTTGGATAAAATTGAGTGAAAATGAAAAAATATATAAAAAAATTCTTTTAAATTTCTATCGGCAGATTTTTTTTGTAAGTTCTAGATTACTATCTGTAAAATAAAAAAAATGATCGCGCTCGAGAATGCTGGATAAATGTTTTTCTTGCAAGATCGGGGTCTTATATATAATATAATATAACTTTGCCGTTTCAAGCCTTTTTGTCAGATTATTGAAACTTACCTTCTAAACATCAAAATCAACACCCATATCTTATTCTGGTGCGCTCGAGTATTTCAGAGTATCGTTTATTTTTCTTATCTGATCGTTTGCCCTAGGCGCCGCGCGTCACTAGATAAAGGGCTGATACTCTCCAAAGTTGTTTAACTGGGTCCTAGGTAGCTGGGTCTAAAGTTTCTCCCGTGCCTTGATCTGATGCACTCGAAAAATCCCCTATTCGACTCCCTAACTATATATATTGTTGAAAGTTGTATATGGCATAGAATTATTCTTGAAGAATATTTGTAATTTGCTACATAAATTTTGGGTTGTGCGATATTTCCATCTAGTGCTCATGATATTGCTTTTTACTTCAGAAGAATGTACCAATTTGGAAAGAAAATCTAGGTTGTATCATGTGAATTGAAATATTCTCATTCTATATATATATCCCATGAAAAAAATCAAGGTTATCACTCCACCCCTGTATTCTAGCACCTGTAATCATGACATTTCCCAATAAAAACAAGACAAAGAAATAATTTTCCACTCAGAAGTCAAAAAGGCAAGCAAGTGTGGTATACTGAAAATGAAGCAATAATGTGTGAATAAAATGTTATTAGTAACTTCTCGAGTTTAGAGTCCTTAGTAGGAATACTACAAGTTTTCAGAGCCTACAATTATCATCATTGTTATCAAATAGTGAGTGGTCTCGGTAGTGTAGTGGTTAGCATATCTGCCTATCAAGCGGAAGGTCGGAGTTCGAATCCTCGCCGGGCCACCGTGCTGGGTAATCGCACGTTAAAAGGTAAGGCCTCGTTGATCCATATTGCTCGCACAAGTTTCGACTTCTGAGGGTTGACGTTCGTCAGCTGGTTAACGGAACGAACAATTTTAGAACAATTTTTTTTTAATAGTTGACTGAAGGATTGTCCTGCACTGTAGTGCTGTAAATGATATTGATATTTTTAAACCCATATCCTATCCCTAAGTTAGTGTTTTAGATTTGTGAATCAATATATATTTTGTATGGATGATTAGATATTATTACTCTCTGCAAATTTCTCCAGTTTTGGCAATGGCTTGATTAGTATTCAGAATGTTTTTCATATCACCTACCTGCCTGTATCCAGAATCCTTGAAAAAATAAACGACAAATAAGATAAGAGAACAAACGTCGAATATTAAAGCAAACCACCTTACAGTACTTATAATCTGCGGTGCAGTTGAACGTTGCTTGTTAATTGAGTATAATTTATAGTTGCACTTTGTTCTAGCGTAAATCCAGGTGGGGTTTGGATCTGACCCAGATCCACTTCAGTGTGGGCTCCACTGGGCCCCTATTCTTGTAATAAAATACGACTTTGTGTTGTATCGCAGATCGCAGTAACTCTATTCGTATGCTATATTAATCCGCATGACTCAAAAATTGCGGTCCTAAAGTATAAACATGCTTTTGAAATTCCTGGCTGGATAGCCCTGGCAGCTGAGGCCATAAATGGAAAGAGAATAAGAAGAAGCAGTCAAGCGCCCAAGCGGTGTTGCCAAAACCTTTTCTACTCCAAGAAGGGTTGTTTTCACATTTTCACCAGATGGCAGTTTGCGTGAATAAATGGAAAAAAGTGTTAGCGGCATTCTTCAATACATTATCGATAACTTTCCCTATACATATTCACATATTTTTTATGTAACATCTCATTTCTTCACAGAGTGTTTTCGCGATTTTCAATATGGCGCTGCCACTCCATAGGGCTCTTAAGATCAGGATGAAAACAACGTTGTGAGTGCGCATGATTTTCATTCCCATATTACGACGTTTGAAATTCAACAACATTGTTCATAACTTCTCACCTCCGTCCTAATAGGTGATACTCCAGTGGGGGTCACCTATTTCGTCATAATGTACAAAATAAAAATCGTAAAACGAAGAAATTTACGCTATCATAACGCTACATAATAGAAATCGTAATTTATCATATAGTACAAAATAGAAACGTACAGTAACAGAACGCTACACTTTCATAACGTAATGTATCATAATGGACATATTCAGAACGTATTTCGTCATATCGTATCTTATCATATCGCTACAATATCAGAACATCAAAATATCATAACCGTACTTCATAGAATTCGTAACTCATCATAATGGTACAAAATCAGAAACGTACTTTATCATAATCGTAAAAAATCAAAACGTATTGCGTCATAATCGTAAAGTATCAGAACGTACTCTATCATAATCTAATAGTACAAGGGCTTGCTTACAATATTAATAAAAATATATGGTAATGGGATATCCGCTGTCATTTAGGAATCCAGGAGAGATCTATGATCTTAAATATATTTGAAAAATTGAATAATAACATTATTTTTCACCTATTGTAGCTAATTTTTATATTTTGTATTCTTCAATATTCAACAAAATGTTGCCTACCCTGATTCCTATATTGACATGACACTGTTGCAGTGTTGCCAGTCAAGTGGGCACTGCAGCACTGCACTGTTAATACTGTTGTGTCTGTTTGATTCATTGTTATTATTCATAATTGTTGAAAAAGTTTATGCACTAAAATAAGACGGCGATGTTAAATCAAGTGTTAGAAAGATTAAATGGCTGGTGATTACCTACTTCTCTACATGAATCTGTGCGAGGAAAAACTGATATTGCCAGAATTATCACCTTGACGATTCTTTGCTCCTGATGCGAACAATTTTACATTCACTCCAGAGTCGCTAAATTAGGTATATGAACATGAACTATTATGATGACCTAAGATTCCATATGTATCCTGTTACAAGTTTTAGTTTGGTTTCTATAAGTATTTTTTTTTTCAGGTCCAAGTAATATAGAGAAAGACTCCGTATTTCAACAAAAACATGTAGTAACACCTAAATACATCTGGACCTGGACTATAAAAAGTTAACAATGGAGTGTATACTCAGTAAAAACAACCTAAACGAGAAATATACCAACTGGAATTTACGGAAACAGAAAATTGCAAACTTGGCAAATAATTGAAAATCGTAATATTTGATAATAATCATCAATTGTCATCAAAAGACAACTGTAGATGCTGGCAACAGAAACATCGTAAGACTTGTTTTCAATAAGAAGATATAAGGGATGACAAGTGTGAGGTGTGCATTAAATCGCTGCAAAAAACTTGTGGTATTAGATGTAATATCTATACAATATGGTTTCACATTGCTTGTGTGGGCTTAAGTCATGAAGATATCAAATTGTATGAAGATGAATTGAAAAAAAGCAGGTGGCAAAATATGAAATTGCAACTAGAGTTAAAGTGAGGAGCGAGTTGGATGTGACTAATATCCCAACGACCGTCCAGATTCACACCGAAGATGTTTTGACAGAACTAGTAAATATCATGAAAAAAACTGGAACACATGGAAAATAATAACGAATAGACACATGATCAACAATTGAAAATCAATGAAGACTTACAACATGAAGTAGTAATTATTCGAAGCTAGTTAAACGAGGTCAAAGAAGAGCTGAACAAGCAACAACAAAATCAAGGTATAGTGAACACAGTTTATCCTACAAGAAATAGGACAGCTCAATAGCAGGATAAATAACTGAATGATGTATAGTTTAGAAGAATCCTTATCAGTTAATCCAGAATATACATATAAATTTGATCTATACAAAAACAAGGAGATTCTCAATTTACTCTCAGTCAAGATAAATGAACGAGAATATTGCAAGAATCACATTATGGGTTTCAATAGATCCAGTGCCAAAACATGTTCCACAAACGTCACATTTGATGGCTTAGAGAAAAAAAACAAGCATTGAGACTTTCGAACAAACTCAAATAAGCACCTTACCAGATAAGCACTGACAGAACAAATAAGATGCATATTGAACATTTCAAGAGGATGAAGGATGGACTGAAAACAAAAATCTTAAATGGTGAACCTAATCTAATACAATGGTCAACCGAGAAAAGTAAAGAAAAATGGTAAACAGGAAAACAGGAGTACACCCCACTCTAGATTTATGGTTACAATATTGGATGTTTGGAAACTAAACTTGAGGAGTTATTCAAAGCAAAAGCTTATATATCTATGATATAATCATCCTGATATAAAGTTGTCTAGATTGTGACATTCCTGATGGTGAAATCAACTTAGACGCTTACAATATGTTTCTATGTGACCGTAGTGATAAAACAAGTTTGAAAATCAGAGGCGACGAAGTTTCAATTACCACTTGTTCATACTTTTCATATATTTAATGAATAAAAATTGTTGACTTGTGAGTAGCTCTTTTGTTACTTCTGCCTTGACTTTGAAATTACATTGAGAAATTGTGTATCTACCCATTACCCACCTGAGGAACATATTTTTATAAATAAAAAAAACGTTTTTATGTTTGTTAATTTTTTTATTGAAACCTATAGTCCTCTCTATAACCACAGTTCATATGAACTGTAGCAGAAAATGAATGTTAGCAAAAAAATATTCCACACTAATTAACAACTACCTTATTTAATTCTCATAGACCTATACACTAATACAAAAATTCACCTGACTAAATGTTGACTAAGAAATCAAATAATAACTACTATCAGTAAAATCAAGAAATTATTAATGTAGATCATCCTCCTAAAAACTCCTTATTCTTCCCCACAGTAAAAACCCCATCATATGCTACTTGGTTAATTGTTAATTTCATCCATAGAATTGGTACTTTCTTCAATACCTTGTGATTTTTCTTCGTTTTCTATCAGTCTTATCTTTTTGATATAACTTGAGGTGTGTGTAACTATGTTTTAGTATACAATCACGAAAGAAACTATCCCTTCCTGGGTATGTGAAGGAATAGTCAGATTTGAACATTACATTATAAATTAATTTAATTATAAATTAAAAATCTTAGTCATCCTGTTTAATGTGTTTTTCTCCAGACTCCTACTCATACCTGTCCATGAGTATTTAGTAAGAAGTTGTTTTGTGAAAATGATACCTGCCAACTTGTAACAAGCTGTTTTATATGGCATTGCAGATCCAATACATCTGGTCAGGTAAAAACATTTTGTTTATAGAACACTCCAGCTCTTTCTCCAATTTTTCTAAGGCAGATACCATGTCAATTGGGAATATGTGCAACTCATTCTCAGTAACAGTCAAAGATGACTCCGTTTTCTTCAATATACTGTCAAGATTGTCAAGACGCTCAGAAATATCAGCGCACTTTTCCACGATTTTTTCTTTACCTGAAACAGGAAATCATATAGTACTTGATGCCTTTTTTTAGATAGATTGTTCAAATTAAAAACTAGTGTGGTAGTTTAGTCATCATCGTTTAAATACCTACATTCCTTCAAGTCTTTCGATACCTCATCCACTTTGAATTCCAGTATGGATAATTTTTCCATCAGTATCATTAACAAGCATATTTTCATCTCTTTCACTGATTCCAGCATCAGAGCTTGCTGATCTAGTGGTGGAGGTTGGCGTTTCAGGATCTTGGAGTACCTATACATTGACATTCTATTGGTTTTTCTACTGCCTTCTGTTTATTTGAGCTATATTCATAAGCAGGAAATCCAGATATTTCATTTTTCAGAGCACTTGCTCTTTTGCTAAAAGTAGGCAAAGATTTTGAGGGTACTATTTTTCCTTTTTCATCATCCCTAAGTGTAGTCAGGTAATGAATTGTCTTCAATTGCACATATTTGGTCTGTCTGGGCCAAAGCATGCATAAAGAGGAGTGGTTAAAGGTGTAGAATGCATTGTCCAAACCGATTTTGAATTTTCAGGGTGATTAAAAACGAGTATATTAACATTGAAAATTTTCCGCGGAAACGATGGAAAAAAGTTTTTTTTTATAAAATACACATTCGAGATTAAAGAATAAAATCAAGAAAGTAGAATATTGAACGCTGTCAAATATTGATGTTTAAAATATTTGCAATATTGTCACATTGCAAATTAATATCTTAGATTATAAGATATTGAAAAATTGAGATCGAAATCATCATAGATTATATTATTTGGTGGCCCTAAAAAGGTATTTTGTGTATCTCAGCAAATATAAGGCAAATTATACCTTCTTCTCATTCGGGAAATTAAATTCCCTTCAAAAGATAGGAATAATTTGTCCTTTTCTGCACTATAGATCTATCAAAGACACATGATATTTCCAATACGTTTTTTCTGAAAGATTCCAGCTGTTTGAATCATGCTGTTCCAGGTTCAAATTTTTTTTCTATTATAAGATTAAAAAAATTACAAAAAATTTACTGAGAATATTTTGCTATAGTTCAAATTGCTAGTAATATCTTCAAATGATCTTCAATAGAAATTTGTTCTATATAAGGAGCAAGGATTCTTGAAATTATTAAATTAATTTAAAATCTGAAAAAATGAAAGGTCGTTATTCCTCGATCGTACTTGTTTTTTTTAACAAGTTTAACATATTGCATCCTGGATTTTTTTTTTGTTTTCTGTCCCCTGGAAAAGAAAGTTTCAAATTCTTATACTTAATATAAGCATGTTACGTACGTATCGTATTTTTATGAATTTGGAAATTAAACAAAAAAATATATCAAAAAATGCATATATACTTCCCCTAGGCGACGTTTCGGGTTATTAGAACCCTTTGGTGGCTTAATAGCATATGTATGTAGCATAAAATGTATGTTAGTTGATGCAATAGTTATGCAGCCGCCTACATGACTTTATTTAAACAAATATAAGTATATTAAGGTCAGAAATGAATATATGGCTGTCACAAAAAACTGGATGTGATTGAAAAAATTTTATATATTTATGACACCAACAAAAAACTTCACAAGGTTTATGTGACAAAAACAATGTTGACCAGTGTTATCTGTTTGGTGTTCTGAGACTTAGAAGTTTTGTTTGAAGTCTTTAAACAAACAGCACAACTAAGTTATTTCAGTCGTCTCATTTTTTACTGAGGCTGAATGGAAATATACTAATCATAATTGTACAAGATATATAGTGAAATGTAGTTACCTATTACCAACAAAATTCATTAGTAGAAATATATTTATGTAATCTCTATCTCTCTACTTTGGGTGGTCATATACCCAAATAGCACAAGTGGACGTACTGCAATGTACGGTGAGGATGCATTGTACGTATTTAGGACGTACTTTTGTCTCCGACAGACGTACATAAGACCTCCCTGCGACTTACCGTTTCCGCATAGTCGGTAATCCCAGGTACGTACTTTTCTAGTCCACACAGGACCTGAAATGTACAGAAAGGGGAACTGTTTGGGACATTCCGAAAACGTACATTTTCCATTCTGTATGCGCTATCCCAAGTAGAACAAACATATTTGACCAATATTGGTTCAATATTACGGGAATACAACCTTATATTGTAGCGATGATATCAATAGTGGCCACAAAAAAAATTCAAACATTCGGCGATATTAGCTCAATATTCGAAAACAACGTAATGATATATCATATGATATCACTTAATGAATCTAAGTTTTCATATTCGGGATTATTCATTTCTTTTTTACCAAATAGTCAAGTTGGAAATTTTACTCATTCACGTGTACTAACCATCTAACCGAATACTTACCTGGAAAAAGACCTGGCTGCTGCGGGGCTTGAACTCTCGACCTTTTCTATGGAGATATTATTGTCGACCACTGTTACGCTCTACGGCACGGAGAGACTTGTTTTTAAGAAGGAGTTGGGTGCTATAGATGTGATGACTTCAAGTTAGTTTTGTTCGAGATAATATTAAAATTTCAGAAAGTTCAGTAACAATGAAAATATATTCGAAAAAACACTAAAGGATCACTGTCTCATGTGATGGCGGTTTTGGAATATCAAACTTGCTGTGCAAAAAATTCTGTATGTAATTTTCTGGTATTTAAATTCACCCCACATGTCGATGTTTCAATTTTTCCAAATTTTTTTAGGAATAATTCATTATGAATATTCCATTACCAATATTGATATATGTATGAACACACTAAGTGATCACTCTCAAAATCCCAATACCCCTTGAACCGAAAGGGACCCAATACGTACGTACTTGGGAGGTCCAAACAGTATGTACAAAAAAGTACGTCAACGAGACGTCCAGATAGTATGTACATACGATTTCCAAAAATGTACGTCATTACTATTATGTCCCGCAAACGTTTCGAAATATACGTATCTGAAAGGGACTCAATATGTACGCACCTGGAAGGTCCAAATAGTACGAACATAGTTCTTCCAAACATGTACGTAAATGATACGTCTGAGCAGTACGTACATGGGATTCACAAAAAAACACGTCATTGGTATGTCCCTAATTCATTCCGAAAAGTACGTACCTGAAGGGGAGTTAATGTAAACGTATCAGGGACACTTAATAAAGTACGTACATAGTACTTCCAAGCATGTACGTTTTTATTATATATTACGATTGAAACGGGACCAAGTATGTACCTACATGGGACGTCTAACCAGTACATCCGGTAATGTACGTTCTTCGAATGTCTCCTATCCGTCCCGGGACGTATCGACGTAACTGGGACATAAATGGTTCGTCTTCAGGACGTCGTGTGCTATTTGGGTAGGTTCCTGCTTCGGTAAGGCGCATTCGACCAATATTTATTGTTATGGTTTACTTCTTATATTTTATTTACACCCTGTATTTTTTGTTGACAATTGTAATGAAAATCTAGGTTGATATGTTAAAAAAAATGATTGTTGTTGATGAATAAAAAATTTTTTTTGAAATAGACATCTTAGACTTTTCCTAAAAGAACAAAAATTCGTTCTTCGACTCGGATTAAAGCATAATTTGCAGGTATTCAAATAACATTTATTTAATCAAAAAGACAGATTGGGATGTGTCTTTTAGCTAAATTAGTGTTTCTGATAAGAATGGATTTTTATTCACCTCAATAATTACAGAATGTTTATGAAACAGTTTCAAAAAAGTCTATGTATAGGAACGGCATATACATTCAAGAGCTTGAATGAACATTCAGATACACAACATACCTGTGAGTTAGATATTTTCGATACTACAGTGTGCAGAATTTGATAAATCACATTCTGTTAATCATTCTGGAAAATATTATGTTGATAAAAAAACAAATATTCACAAAGAGGCCTAGTCCAGTGTAACTTCACAACTTGACCATTAACAAAAAAAATTGTTGCCAGAAAAAATAACATTTGAAAAAAAAGGACCTCAATTGGAATACCAATATCTAAATCACAGAAATCCAGGAGATCTGTGAGCTGAGTATGTTCATTTAATTTGAAAATGTCTGAAATATTTTGAGTACAAAAAAAGTCACCATACAAAATGTCAATTTGTCTGGCTCTGATATTTGATAATATGAATATCTGGTATACTATATAGAGAAGTGCTTATATGTCAACAGCACACATTTTTTGAAACAATTTAAAAAAAATGGAATACTATACCTATAGAGTGTGGAAGAGCACGTTGAATCCGTTTTTTTGGCGACTCAGAATTTTAGAAGAGCCAAGTCATTGAGCTATTTTATAGATCTACAACTCAAATAATTCTGCCAAAAGCCATTTTTCCATATGATTGGTGCAAGATCCTGTCATGAATATATTTTATGCTACTTACTGTACCTCTAGATGAAAATGCTTTTACCTTGAATTGTACTGGAATGTAAAAAGTTCTAACAAGAATATCGAAAGGTGTTTTTTGTGATCGGTGGAATGGGACATTGAAAAGACAGTCTATCTCCAGCCGTCGTTTTATTTAAAAGATACATACACAACAGATCCTATTAGTGAATAAGTTCAATGCAATACTCCTTGAAACAAAATCTGTCATGAAGCATTGAAATCTTGAGTTTTTCTTTCTTCATGTGCCGTTTATTAAAATTAGTAAGCAAATATCAGTCAAAAACTGAACATTTGTACAGACACTTTGAGTACATTTTTTATGAAAGTGTTTTTATTGAGAAAAAAAGTAATACAAATTATGAAACAACAACAAAAATTAATTGGCGATCCGGGGCGACTTGATTGATTCCAGTGGCACATTTTCTTTTTCAGCTGCAGGAAAACCCAGAAAAACCTGCAGCACCACATCACCTGAAAATCTTGATCTGCCAATGTCCTCTCATTCATAGAATAATATGTAGGGTGTCTCCTGGGGCTTCAATAAATCCAAGATATCGCCAGAATATTTAGTGACACAACTATCGTTAAACTTAAACCAGTCCGTTTCGTTTTCGACCAATGGCCAATGGCCAGATTCAATGCCAGAACCACAGCGAACAATGACTACATGAAGATTATAATAGTGGTCTGCTAGATTGAAGTGTTCATCTATTTTGAATCTTCGTAAGAGTTTGGTGCTTCCTCCAGAGGTTGAATCATGTTTGAAGGGCATCAGTGTTATTATTAGATTGACTGGTGCCTCAGCTATACTTGTTGTCTTATAATGGTAAGTCAGTTTGGCACATATTTGGCAATACAGTTGATGATCACCTGTTGAAAGTTCTTTCTTGAGATGTTTCAACAGTAAGCTTTGCAAGGATTGGTTATCAGTCTTATTGGGAAACGCCACTTGAAGTTCCAGAAAGTCACAAACGTTTTTGCCACCTCTTGTACATGTACTACAACGTAAAAAAGTGGGGATTTTTCCAACAAAAGTTCTAGAAACACAAGACAAGATGAACTGTACGGAATCATTCAATCCAGAGCGGTCAGGAGTATTGATTTTGCTATTTTCCTGCTCACGAAGAGTATTCAACAAGAACTTGGAGCAATCCTCTTGTTGTCCTAAAGAGTATGTAGTGGACTTCAAAGACTCCAGGAAATCAGTTGGTGGGAAAGATGATACATTCTTTCGAAACTGCAGCTGTATGAACAGGTCTTTGAGTTTGGTGAATAAGTAGGAAACGTTCTCGTTCATCGTTAAAAACTTGTTCTCGAAAGTCTTCGTTATGAACAACACTTGTGAAATGTCACCTCTTTTTGTCATTGTTTCACTTGGTGCTCGCCATTTCAATATTGGAATTGTACCTTCAGGATTCAGGAAAAGAACACCATCCGATTTCAGACGTAGATTCTTGTTGATTATCATTGTCATTAACCTGCAAAAAAAATATTTTGAATTATTTTAAACTCTTGTATTGAAAGGTAAAAGGAATCGGAAAAACTCATGTTGAATATTACATGCTATGGTGCTAATTGATTAACACAATCAACATACTTGAATTTATTTTTGAAGAATCCTTTGACACGTTCAACTCAAATGAATTTTTATTTGTCAACCTCGTGCAGATACTTACGAATCATGTGTTTCTTGAAGAATTACGTCCCACCGATATTTTTTATTAATAATTAATTATTAAATTTGTTAGCATTCTAGCATTACTTTTTTATATCTTTATAGAGATTCGGTTCATAAATGATGACATAAAAAGTATCAGGTTTTTGACAGCGGTGCGGTATTTCTTTCTGGTGTGAATAAAACAGAGAAAGCAATAACCGCTTGAGTGATTCCAAAATGAATCGAGAACGGCTTAGCCCCTTCGAATTAGACTATTTTCATTGCACGTTGCCAAAATTATTAAGATTCTAACGTCAGCCCATATATTAAATTTTGAATGCGCGCGCATCCAAATTATGATAGATTACGATTCTGATAGAATCCGTTATGATATTTTACGAATTCTATGGTGTACGATTTCTATCCTGTACGATTTTGATGGTGTCCCGTTATGATATATTACGAATATGATTTTGTCACGTTTCTATCGAATACGTTATGATAAAATACGTTATGATAAAATACGTTATGACGAAGTACGTTCTGATAATGTACGTAATGATAGTATACGTTTCTATAAAATACGATTTCTATAAAGTACGATTCTGATATTATACCATTATGACGCATTACGATTTCTACCATGTAGCGTTATGATATGGTATATTATGATGCAATATATGGACCCCTCCAGTGAACTGTGGTTCAAGTGAACTGAGTTCAGTTGCTATGAATTAACCAATAGAATGGTTTGTTTCTTGAAAACTGAGCCCGGGCCACTCAGACTACAGTTTACTAGGGTATGTACAGCCGGTTTTTCGTAAAACTGAGTTCAACAGTACTTTGCAATTCACCAACATATTCTACGTTGGTGAAAATTGAGTTCAATCGAACTGAGTTCTTTCGTGCCCGATAAGCTGGCAACATTGTCCATCGGGAAATTGATAGAGGTATTTCACTGTTTTGATCTGATTGGAGGTAAGTTAAATACCATTGAAATGAATATATTCATACCAGTCAGAAACATCCCGTTCCATTCCACCGGAAGTCAAACTCTCCAGGAACTTACAGTAATCATTCAAAAAAGACACTACCCCCACGTTATAAATATGATTTTTCCGCCTCCCCCGAATACTAAGCCATTAAGGCCCGTATGCACCGCTCCTATATACTGATGGTTTAACTAAGCTAGGTTTTGTTGCCAATCAGATTCCTTGTTCCTCAACGATAAAGCCAAGCTTAGTTAAACCTCCATCAAGTAGAAGCGGCGCATACGGGCGCTTAGGTGAGACTGTTCAATCGGATAGATATTTTTCAGCGGCTCGTTTTATCACTAGAGGTAGAATAAGTAAGAAAATATATTCAACTTCAAAGAAATGAAACTGTACTTTTTGAAAATGAAATAAAAATATTACAAAAATTCATCCCTACTCCCCCACGCTGTCACTCATTTTTTTTACATCCAGCATTCTAGTAAGGTCCTAAGGAATTTTTCTGCCAAATTCTTTCAACTAGCTCCCTGAAAAAGATTCCTACAGAATTTTATCAAGAAATTCACGGAATTTTTACCGAGGTTCAAGGTGAGATTGAAATTATGATCCAACGCTAAAGGAAAATCTCCGATTCAAATGAAACGATGTGATATCAAAACGATAAGCATTCTGGTGACCTTTTTCAACAAATACTTCACAACTTGCTTTCGAATATATGTGTGAATACGGTTTTCAACGCCAGAATATGAAAATATCTCGGTTTGTGTGCAGCTAGGGGCGTAGCTAACCCGCGCCAACATGAAACAAATTAAATGTACCCGCTTGATCTTTGGTCCTTTCCAGTAGTTTCCATCATAAATATTAGACTTTTCAGCCCTATTATATCTTTTACAGTCAACATTTTCAGGGGTCATTCCTACTATAAACTCTGTTGTTATGAACTGTTCATGAATATTTCAATTATCATTCACCCACAATCCATAGATGCTATTGCTGATCTCGCTTATGACAGTTATTGATGTTCCTAATCAAGTAAACAGTAAAACTAATAGTAAAATAAAATTTTTCATTCACTTTTCAAATAACAATAAATTACAAAATTAAATTGAATTAATTACATGTACATACATATCTACATCAATAAGCAGGTAGTACTACACATAAAAGAATATATAAAACATTGAGAATATTGTTTGAAAGAATCAATAGGCAGATTTAAAATGCCATAAACTACTAGCTTCTACATATCTAGTAGGACTAAGGATAAATACATTTGGCTGTTAAGGCATACTCCATCAATATATGTACAGCCCAGCCATGGCAGTGGACTCACTCTTGCCTCAATAGTTAAATAGCAAAACTGACCGACGGTATGCAGACCACGAAAAAAACTGTTCAAAAATAATTTCACGCAACGACCGCCCCAAACCAAACACAACACATCCAAATACATTTTGACAAGAAATATTTGTTGGAATAATTTTTATGAAAAATTATTTTTTTTTTTTTTTCGAGTAATAAACAATTCTGATTGAGCTTTTTAATAAATGTATTATATAAATATTCCCTATTTTAAAACTGTAGTTTCTTGGGAATAAATAACTGTTATTATTATTATATAACACTTTTTTGATTATTCACCAACTACATAAAGCTTACTTCACAACTTGGCTGGGCATAAAGAGGTCATTTTTCTGCATGTCAACGAATCAAATTATCAAGTTGATGCAATAAAGAACCATTATGACAACAGTTCCCATTGATCACAGGTTCAAGTAGATGAATTACGAACCTTCGAATCAAAGGCCCTTAGCTATGTAAGATCGTCGCCCTCGGGCCCAAAAAAATCTACTTCACAGCCTCAGCAGATAAATATTTTGACTGTAACCATAATGCGTCACAACGGTCACTTGTACCCACTGCCTGGCTAAGTTGGTTTGAGAGTAAGTACATGCCAAAAACGAAATTAGGTCAATTTTTAAGAATAATTTAAACTTGGGAAGGATCATCCAAACTAGAAGAAAAAATTATATTCGAATGAGAAGTTGAATCTAGTGTAATAACTGCAGCCATGGCATTATTCATTACTGAAAACCGTATTTAGTTTTCTTGCATGGGTAAACAAATATTTTCATGAAAATGTGAAATTATTTGGTATCTTTACAAACATTATGGCTAATCAAGAATACTGAAAAAAAGCATTGAATTGAACTTGCCAATACTTGGAGAAATTTTATATTCATCACAAAATACTAGTTTCCTCTAAATATTGGGTTTCGAGCAGGATACCTAAATCATTATCCCACATGATATTCATAACCATAGTGGATCCAACATCCTATGGATCATAGTCCAAAATTCAACTCACAATTCATTGGTCCCAGTTATGTGAAGTTAAAAATTATTGCTTAATAACGAAATCATTCCTAGGACTGAGCTAGATTTAGTCACTTGAAAATAAATTAAATAACTCACTGTTTTTGAATACAAGACTAAATCTAGTCCATTCTTAGAAATGATCACCCTGTGATCATTTGTGGTCTTCACAGTTTGAAATGAATTGCGAGTTGATTGTTGGACTATAATACATAAAATGTTGGACTCACTATAGTTAGAAATTTCGTATTGTAGTTTAGTGGTTAATGTATCTTGTTTGAGGAAAATTTTATGTGGGTAGTGAGAATCATACAGCACACTATTGTATTTTGCGAGAAATATATATAAAATCCTACAAAACAGACTGAAATTTACATTGTTACACAAATTGAAATGTAAGTCAGTGTGCAAACAGCAGACATGTTTCAAATTTCTCACAAAATTGACAAGTTGGTTATATGTATTATTATTTTTCATGTCTATTATATAATGCAGATTGAAGACGGGGTTCGTTATTACATGAAACTTTAATTGTTTTAATTGACTTGGCTGAAAAAAGTTCAAAACCAATTTTTTTTCGTGGTTCATTATTGAGCATTTCTCAGAATTAGGCTCAATAAGTGGCTTTCCAGTTATTAAGGAGTGGCCCCACTTTCTGAAATGCCAGATAAAACTGGATATGAATATAATCTTTATATATAATAATCGGTATTTAATAGAGCAATTATTCCTCCTTATGAAACATTATCATGACTGCACATGTTATCACTTTTAGTAGTGCTAAACAATCATAACGATGCAATAAATCCAGGAGGGTGGATGATTTGGCCATTCAATAATATCCACGAAATAACAAGTCAAAAAACTTGGATTGCAACTACAATTCAACTTGTTAAAATAAGTGTACAGAAATATTGAACACCATCGAGAAAATCTTAATATTGTCAATTACCAAACAGTTGTGGGACAGTTATTTGAAAGATACTTGAAAATCAAAAAATAAAATAGAAAAAGATCCAGAGATATAAACATATGTAGAATACAAAATTTATGTGAACCTACACTGAAAAATCAATCTAAGGTTTCTATACCTATACAATCAATTTGGGTTTCTAGAGATAATGGTTGATATCTCACAGCTATACAACCCAACCAGACTAAAATTAGAAGTTATTAAAATGTTTCAGCCTGTATAATGGAACAGTAGACTTTCTATTTCCGAAAGCAATGTATCCACTATTAGGTGAGAAATTCAATGTGTTAACATGACCCATTTTTGTTTGGAAATTAGGAAAATTTGAAAAGACTGTTCTAGAGCCAATATGGAACAGTTTAACAGAATTCTGAATCTCTGCAGAAGAGAAAGCTAAAATTTCAGAGGAATGATTGAATTTCAAATCTTTCACAGCTGTGGTTAAATTCATTATTGCTCTTGTTGGTTTTGGTACACTGGACTGCAGAACATTGTCCATATCATAAAGGTTAACAACTCCTTGAGCAGACCCAGCTGCAAGGAACTGATTGGAGGAAGATATTGCCAAAGATGTACCCTGAAGACAACCTTCATCAGTGAACTTGTGTGTCACTCGTCTCATATTCATGTCCCAAATTGTTACCTCTCCAGTGTCACTGTGTCCAAATAATAAATTACCTGAAAAAGTAATGATCAGTCAGTAAATATTATATAATTCAAATGCTATGAAATGAATTCATAAGGTGTCTTTAATACAAGGACCTAGCTAAATCACAGCTAATGAGGGCCATTGGCCGAAACAGTTAGATTTCCTGTGGTCGACATTCAAATGGAATATATGTATTTGTTCAATAAGGGATATCAAATGCACAGTTGGTAAAACGGCTGGAATCCCATAGCCATCGATAGGCCTCTTCAAATTTATGTCAACAATTCCAATCACTGAGACAAGAAACACATTTCACACTTTTTCCTTAGTAACAGAGTTGAGGAAAAAAAGTTGATTTGTATTCTTGAAAGCGTAAATGAGATTTCCAAAAAGTGATGATAATAACACATCAAAGAAGTCTAGGGAACAAGCTAGCACTGTGGGTGTTGTGCAGGGCCTGTATGTCGCTCTCGCACATCTCCAGTCTCTCAGTATCTTCTCCACAGTCGATTGATCACACCGGCTGCAGTCATAAAGACCTCTGCAAATGCGTCGTTGCGGCATGTTTTCAGTCAGTGACTGAATGAAACTAACCAGGCATATTGTAATTTGTATTCTAGGAACGAAATTCAAGAATGTGCATATTATTCGACAATACATCGCCACTCCAATTTTTTTTGTTATTTATGTCAGAGTTTTCTCGCGAGCAACACCTACTGTTGATTCTTCCTATAATTTCCAGAGAGAAGAGGAAACATATGTCTCACTTGTTATGTCCAAGACACAAGTGGCTCCTTTGAAACCCATGACGATACCACGACTTGAACTCCAAGCCGCCGTTATGGTTAGCCGTCTTGCCAAAACCGTCATGGATGAGCATGACTTCGAAATTACTAGAATTTTTTACTGGTCGGATTCTAAAACCGTATTGAATTGGATTCGCTCTGATGGAAGAAATTATAAGACTTTCGTGAGCCATAGGATTGGGGAGATACAAGAAAATACCAAAATTGAAGATTGGTTTTGGATTCCTACAAACCTTAATGTTGCAGACGACGCTACAAGGGACAGCAAATATATTGATTTATCTCTGAAAAGCAGGTGGTTTAATGGTCCGGAATTCTTGTATTCATCTATGAAAGAATGGCCTTGTGAAGCTGAAAGTCATAGCAGTCTTAATGAAGATGAATTGTTCGAAATCGAATTGAAACCTGAACATGTTTTGAGTATTTCGACAGACAAAACTTTGACGCCCCTACCAGACATCAGAAGATTTTCGAAATGGACAAATCTCATTAGATCGACAGCATATTTCAAAAGATTCGTAGTTATTTGGAAATCCGTGCTGAAAGAAAAAGAACAAAGGCAAATGAAAGAAGCAGGTGAATTCACTTTAGATGAATTGAAGGCAGCAGAAAAACTATGGTGCATCCGGAGTCAACAAGAGAGCTTCCCTGAAGAAATTCATCTATTACAAAAAGGCAAGAAACTACATCCTCAAAGTCGGTTATTTCAATTATCACCAGACTTTGATGATGATGGATTGATTCACCTCAGCGGAAGAACAAACTATTCACCGGAACTTTCAGATGAAGTGAAGAAACCAATAATTATGGACCCTAAACATCCCTATACTGAATTATTGGTGAAGCATTCTCATCATAAAATGGGACACCGAGGAAACGAAACTATTCTAAATGAAATAAGGCAGTGATATTGGATACTCCAGGCAAGAAAAGCTGTACGAACAGCAGCAGTTGAATGTAATCTATGTAAAATCAGGAAGGCTAAACCTTGTTTTTATGAAATGGGACATCTTCCCGATTTCAGACTCACGAAACCACCCAGAGCTTTTACGTATGTGGGTATGGACTACTTTGGTCCATTTGCCGTAGCAATTGGACGACGAAATGAGAAACGTTATGGTGTTCTCTTCACCTGTTTATCGATAAGAGCCATACATATCGAGCTAGCGGATACTTTAAATACCGATTCGACGATACTGGCAATTCGAAGATTTATAGCCCGAAGAGGTGAACCAAAGATGATCATTAGTGACAATGGATCCAATTTGAAATGTGCAGCCTAAGAAATGAAAGAGGAAATCATGAAAATTGACTGTGATATGATAGAGCAAAAACTAACGAGTCGGGAAATAGAATTCAAATACATTCCACCAGCGGCTCCTCATATGGGGGGAGCATGGGAACGGATGGTTCGCTCCGTGAAAGAAAGCCTCAAAATAACATTGAAGGAAACACGCCCACGACCTGAAGTTCTACACACCCTGATGTTGGAAGCAGAAAACATTGTCAATAGTAGACCCTTGACCCACGTCTCCGATCATCATGACGATCCTGAAAGTATAACCCCAAACCACTTTCTGATAGGAAAAGCAAGTTCGGCAAAATCTCCACTTCAGTGTAACCAACCCTGTGACCTCAGAAAACAGTGGAAATTGAGCCAACGCCTCGCTGACAATTTTTGGAATAGATGGATTAGAGAATATTTACCCACTTTAACAAAGAGATCGAAATGGTTTCAGAAAAAGTTACCACTGAGAATTGATGATATCGTTATTGTGATGGACAACCAACTACCAAGAAATAATTGGCCACTTGGAAAAATAACTGCTGTATACCCAAGTAAGGATGGACAAGTGAGAATAGTTGATGTGAAGACAGCGTTTGGAACGTACAGAAGACCTACAACAAAACTATGTAAACTGGATCTTCTCGAGATGAGTGACGATCCTCCAGGCGCGTCACTGGGGGGAGAGTGTTGATTCTTCCTATAATTTCTTCCTAATAATCGCATTGTATATATTCCTGAATCTTATTTTGTTGAAAAACAAGTGATATAGTTGTTGTTGAAAAAAGATGTCAAAAAAAGAAAATAAACGTCAAAAGAAGAGTCTGAGTTTTTTTAAAATAAAGCTGGTAAAATCGGGTCAATTCGAGCCGAATATCTTATTTTAGGTAAGATTGCCGTTGTCTTAAACACATACTGTATATCGAGAAAATGATTGTAAAGGATATATGTATAAATTTGTAGGAATATACCAGGTGTCCCTGAAGAGTTACATGAATTTGAATTGTTGTTTCCTAGACTTTTTTGATGAGTGTATTATTAGGGTAATACCCAGATACTCACAAGAACTGTTTTGCTATTAATGATGAGATATAAATGTTAAGAAACTCAAGTATTTTTGTGGGCAGAATGCAGTATGAGACCCTTATACAGATTGCTGGGCTTGATACTCATGAGAATGAATGTCACCAAAAAGCCATTTACTTAATTGATTGCAGACTAGACACAAATTGATTTTTTCAAAAAGGTTAGATATATCCAGTAAAAGTGGCATAATTTATTCATTTGCCCACTGAGGAGCTCAAGACACAATTTTCTCTTAGCAAACCAAGATTTTTGTCTGTACTCGAGCGAGTGTGTGAGATTTTTCTACGAACAGCTCTCTGTTATTGCTTTATTGTAAAGAAATTTCCTATAAGTGTTATCTTTTTGATTTAAATTTCATATGCTTGGTATACAAAATGACCAAGAAAAAGTGATATCTATGCAATTCAGTGTTTGTCACGTCATATTGGCATAATGTGTTTGTGAAATATTTCAATTTTACACCTCCCATAGAGGCTTTGAATATCCTTCTTTTTTCAACCCTTAGAATGAAATGTCAGAAAGGGGCCGTTCATAAAATACGTCACACTAAAATCAGCTTTCCCCCCCCCCCATTGTCACGCTGTGTCACACTTTTTGTGACACCCCCTAGAAATATTTTGTCACGAAAACTAAGACCCCCCCCTGCTGAGTATGATAAACTCTAAATGATAGTACACAAATTCTGAAAATTAAAAATATTTTTTTATGGATGGCCACATAATCAGAAGATTCAATGCTCAATAACAGAATTAAACAGTAAAAAATCGCTTTATTTTGTTTCATTTGTATAGTGAAATACAGTGTACTGTAACAAGATTAATTCGCATTCTCAATTGAAAATTCATTCGCAAAGATGAGGTCACTATAGATTTGATTAAAAAATCTGACGAGTTTAGAAATTCGTTAGAAGATGTCGCACATGTAAATTTCTCAGAAATCTACTACAAAAGTTGATTTCTACCAAAAATGGCCACGCTGGCTCCTAGCGCTCATGTCAAAAAATAATAAACGGCGAACGTCACGTTGCCGTATAACCTCCGTCCCCCCTTGTCACACTCAGTCAGACCCCTCCCCTCCCCTTGTATGCGAACGTATTTTATGAACAGCCCCAAACTAGTTTCTCGAAAGAAATTAATTTAGAAGAGTTAACAATCTGAAGACACATCACAGGTTTATACAATTATCTTTACAATTCAACTAATGGCTAAAAATTATTTTGGACATTCAGAAATCATTACACCCTCTAGTTGCAAAAAATGATTACATTTTGACATCCATTCCAATGATGGTTATCTGCTTGTCAAATAATAATGATGTCTACTCTTGTAACCAGTACTGACAAGTATAATCACGAAATATGTGACGATTTGAGAATCCAAGTTTTCATCCATTATTTTTGATACAAATATGTATACTTATATGATACATTATATTTTCAAAAAAAAACTTTCTGATAAAAATCAACATCATGTCACACTTCACACAAAAATGGGTTTTTTTATTTTGTCAGGTTGTCAGAAGAAAGTCTTGGAGCTTTTCCTGAATTTGAGAAAATTCAATTGTTATGTTATGAGGTAACAAGTGAGAATAGTTTGCCAATGTATAAATTGGCAACCATTTGTACTCACTTCAATTATTTTTTCTCAGTTTTGTGAAATGAGTACAGCTTATCCAATCCATCTTGGCACAAACTCAGATACTTTTTCAGTTGTACACTGGTAGTGTAGACGATGACAAAAGAAAAAACACCTTCTAGGTATAAATTTCAACCCAGTGAACACATATAACAGGTGTTTTTTTATCTAAGTATTCTTCACAGAGATTGCTGGGCACATACGTTATCACTTCTGTGCCAAGTTGGATTGGACAAGCTGTACTTACATTTTGCACAACTGGGAATGTGCATGGGAGGTAATCATTTTGTGAGGTGACAGTTTTCCAAATTATTTTGTCTGAATGTTTTGCTATATTCCAGATCGAATATCAGTCTTAAGAAACGTTTCTGCATGATAAAAATTCAATTTGGTTCTGATGATAGTCCCCAAATGGCAATATTTATACTGAGCTAAGAATACACTTCGCTATGATATATACCCAAGATATTGTTCATCAGACGACTGTTTCTGCACCAATTTTTGAATTCATCAATTACTAATTTTGTTTTCGATCTAGGTATGTCACGACAATGGATGTGTCATCTTTTTTGGTTATGATACAACTAATGAGTTAGGAAGTTCAATACACACCTGATGGACTAAATGCAAGAGCAGATACTTCGGAATTTTGTTTCAAAATTCTTATTTGCTCTTTTGAACCTGATGTGAGCAGATAAACTTCTCCCCATTTACCTGCTGCTGCAATACATTTATCATCTGGTGAAACCACAAAATTTTTGAATTGTGTAAGTCCCTGTGGCAGTTTGTACATCATGGACCTACAAGCAAGCAAGTCGTAACTAAAAATGTGTGATTTCCTAGAGCCAACAATGACTTCATTTCCATTTTTGATAAATTTTGCACAAACTATAGGGTATTTCTCAAAATATACATTGTGCAGTTTATTGTTGCGCCTACCATCCACTGCAAACAAACTAGCAATGCCACTATTGCCTGCAACTAATGCTACACTTGAGGAAGGATGAAATTCTATTGAATTTATATAGGGTCCTTCAGAGTAAGTTTCACAATTTAAATCTTTCACTTTCTTGAACTCTAGACGATTTGCTGGCAAACTTTCTTTGGTAGTCTTCGTCAAAAAGCCACAACTTTGTAATATTTCATCATCAGAGTCTGACTCAGAATGTTTGGGTTTATCCAAAGAAGCCCACTTTGGACTACCAAAAGCAGACCTAAACTTTTGTCTTAGCAATTTAGAATACTTATTATTGCGGCTATTGATTCCCCCAGAGGGCAGTCTTCTTCCTTGGGCATCCAATGCCTGTCCCACATCAATTCCATCATCTTCATCCTCATCTGTTGAAACAGGTTTTCGTATATTCTTATCACTGTCACTGCTATCATCTTCACCTACTCCCGAGTCGACATTGGACTGAGAAGGGCCTGCTTCTTGTTCGGCTTCTTCTAGGCATTGCAAGAAACTTGTGGATCCCCCAAAAAGAATACGTGACAAATGTTCTTCTTCGGCCTGAGCTTCCTCGTCAAATGGACGGAATTTAGATTTAGGCACATCGATCTCATATTCAACATCTTCACTGGATTTAACTTCATATTTACGTTTTCTGCTTTGCTTCTCTTTAGGCATCTTGGGAAAAACAACCCAATGCGAAAATGAGTGCTTGGGAGTTTTGAATATATTAATATTAGTAATAACTATGAATGGACCCACTATTCAAACTATTCCGCAATGAAAAGACGAAGGAACCATGCATGAACTGTCGTGTGTCGTGATCGTGATCGCAGTGTGTGTGTGTCATATGTCATCAGAGTTGCCAACTAATCGATGTAGCAAGTCACTATGCAAGCAATGAAATACCGCTACCGAGATTTTTCTGTCAGGAGTTCATTACTGTCGGGTCCATATATTGCATCATAATATACCATATCATAACGCTACATGGTAGAAATCGTAATGCGTCATAATGGTATAATATCAGAATCGTACTTTATAGAAATCGTATTTTATAGAAACGTATACTATCATTACGTACATTATCAGAACGTACTTCGTCATAACGTATTTTATCATAACGTATTCGATAGAAACGTGACAAAATCATATTCGTAATATATCATAACGGGACACCATCAGAATCGTACAGGATAGAAATCGTACACCATAGAATTCGTAAAATATCATAACGGATTCTATCAGAATCGTAATCTATCATAATTTGGATGCGCGCGCATTCAAAATTTAATATATGGGCTGACGTTAGAATCTTAATAATTTTGGCAACGTGCAATGAAAATAGTCTAATTCGAAGGGGCTAAGCCGTTCTCGATTCATTTTGGAATCACTCAAGCGGTTATTGCTTTCTCTGTTTTATTCACACCAGAAAGAAATACCGCACCGCTGTCAAAAACCTGATACTTTTTATGCAGTGTTGCCGATTGGCGGGTAATTACCCGAAATGCGGGTATTTTTGAGCTGTGAGGGCGATTTTGCGGGTATTTGAATTTTGCGGGTAAAATGGGGGCAATTCCAAGAGCTCGGGAAAACATAAAACATTGTCAACATATTGAGAAAAGATTGGAAGAACACGGCTTGTGGCCTGAAATTTGCCCTTTAGAAAGAAACTAGAATGACAGGAAATCAGAATCACGGAACACGGAATTCACAATATAGGGATTATAATTATGGATTTTGTGCATGCAAAATCCAGCTCTTTCTGTCACTATTGTGTCTTTCTTCTTTCTTTAATCTTTAAAGCCGAATTTCAAATATTAACCTTGGAACATAACCCCATTAAATTAACATTTATAATTGTTGTGTTCGGTTTCCTTTTTAATGAAATGTTGAAAAACAAAATCTGGACCTGATTTTCTCTTGAAAAAAAATATATATATATATATATATATATATATATATATATATATATATATATATATATATGACTGTGTTACCTAGAGTTATTTATTTTTTCTGATTTTACCTTGTTTATTTTATTTCATTTGGAATATATTTTGGAAAATTTGTTTTTGTTATATAAAGATGATTTTTGTCTTATTTATTTTAATGTTATTTTTTTTGTACTCTGTTTGTTATATGAAATAAAACTTTATTTTTATCAATGTATCACATCATTATGTCATTCCTCTTGGAAAAATTTCGAGTGTTTTGGAGAAAAGGGAGTTTCGAAAGCCTAGGTATGGAAAGGGGCTAAAATGCGGGTATTTTGAAATAGCGTGCGGGTAAAATCGGGTATTTTCGTTGGATGGTGTGGGTATTTTGTAGATATGTCATTGGCAACACTGTTTTTATGTCATCATTTATTAACCGAATCTCTATAAAGATATAAAAAAGTAATGCTAGAATGCTAACAAATTTAATAATCAATTATTAATAAAAAATATCGGTGGGACGTAATTCTTCAAGAAACACATGATTCGTGAGTATCTGCACGAGGCTGACAAATAAAAATTCATTTGAGTTGAACGTGTCAAAGGATTCTTCAAAAATAAATTCAAGTATGTTGTATATTTTTTTTGCAGGTTAATGACAATGATAATCAACAAGAATCCACGTCTGAAATCGGATGGTGTTCAGGGTGTTCTTTTCCTGAATCCTGAAGGTACAATTCCAATATTGAAATGGCGAGCACCAAGTGAAACAATGACAAAAAGAGGTGACATTTCACAAGTGTTGTTCATAACGAAGACTTTCGAGAACAAGTTTTTAACGATGAACGAGAACGTTTCCTACTTATTCACCAAACTCAAAGACCTGTTCATACAGCTGCAGTTTCGAAAGAATGTATCATCTTTCCCACCAACTGATTTCCTGGAGTCTTTGAAGTCCACTACATACTCTTTAGGACAACAAGAGGATTGCTCCAAGTTCTTGTTGAATACTCTTCGTTCTTCGTGAGCAGGAAAATAGCAAAATCAATACTCCTGACCGCTCTGGATTGAATGATTCCGTACAGTTCATCTTGTCTTGTGTTTCTAGAACTTTTGTTGGAAAAATCCCCACTTTTTTACGTTGTAGTACATGTACAAGAGGTGGCAAAAACGTTTGTGGCTTTCTGGAACTTCAAGTGGCGTTTCCCAATAAGACTGATAACCAATCCTTGCAAAGCTTACTGTTGAAACATCTCAAGAAAGAACTTTCAACAGGTGATCATCAACTGTATTGCCAAATATGTGCCAAACTGACTTACCATTATAAGACAACAAGTATAGCTGAGGCACCAGTCAATCTAATAATAACACATGATTCAACATGATTCAACCTCTGGAGGAAGCACCAAACTTGTTAAATATTCATATTTTGTTTCATTGATTTTGTTTTTATCACTATGTATAAAAAAAAGTTGTTGACGTCATTGTCAAAAAAAAAATTGATTTGAAAAAATAAAGTAAAAAACTTTCAAGCGATTTATTACTGCGCAATATCTCTTTGAAAGTTACATGGTCCTTCGAGCTATTTCTGAACACGTTATGGATATCAGAAGTACTGCAAAATCTGATGATGATGGAGCTAAGATGTTACGTCGGAGTACGAGGTGCACAAAAGGAGTACCACCTAGAAGATATGCTAGAAGTGATATCACAAATATGGTTTCAACAGTGCCTGAAGCCTTTCCTGGTTCATTTGTGAATTCCGTTCCAGCAGTGCATATGGTTCTTCATTCAATGTACCGCTAGTAAAATCTACAACAGAACTTCATCATTCGGATAGATGTGAAAATTTCAATGGAAGAAGTCAGCATTCTCAAGAAAAGTCTGTTATCTCTAGAATTTTGAAAGCCTCGAAATTGAATCTTGAACTAGAAATTATAGAAGAACAAGAAAAGTTAGATCAAGAGGAAGCTGAAGAAAGATTGAGAACGATCGAGAAAAAACGAGAAAATTTAAGGAGAAAGATGGAGATAAGAAAGGAAATCATCAATACTGGATCAGTAATACAGGATGGAGTATCTGAATATTCTGATGATGATAAATTATACAAGAATTCCAATGATCTTGATACTTGGATCAGAAATGCAAGAAAATGTGCAACTGCAGATCTACAACCGGAGGGAAGTACTTTCCATTCAGATAACCCTTCTCAAGTTATTGACAACTCCTATTCGATGGGCAGCAGCAGCAGGACTAATGATATTCTTGCAAATATTGCTAAACAGTGTGCTGAAAATTCTGTTACTACTAATAAATTGCTGTTGCGTCACAAACTCCGAGACCTGAACACGTTTTCTGGTGAACTGAGTGAATGGCCAATATTCATCAGTGAGTACGAACGCACAACAAACTGCTATCAATTGAGTGACGACGAAAATCTCCTTCGATTGGACAGAGCTTTGAGAGGAAGAGCAAGAGAAACTGTTAAGGCTTTACTCACGTCCTCTGTTAATGTCCCAAGAATAATCAAAGTGCTTCGAATGAACTTTGGCCGCCCGGAATGGATTATTTTCTCGCTCATAGATAAGGTGAAGAAACTCAATCCAATAAGAGAAGATAAGCTAGAAACTAGTATTTTCTTTTTGAATGCCATTTCAAATTTGGTAACAACGATCAAGAATATTGGATACAATAATTATTTGCTCAATCCAGAGATATTATCTTCGTTAGTTGAAAAATTGCCACAGATTCAGAAGTACAGTTGGGCAAGAGTCAAACATCAACTCGAAAACGAAAAAGAGCAACGTTATACTTCACTCGAAGATTTTGTTGAGTGGTTCGAAGAGGAAGTAAATTCTGTAGCTTCAATTTCGAATCCTTTTCAAAGAAATACACAAAAACCCATCCACAGAAATGATCATGTGTTGGTTTCCAAAAAGACGCCTTTCAAAAATGAACAGTTTGCAAATGGATGTTCATACTGCAATAGTTCGAATCATGCCATTAATGAATGCGGAGATTTTCTTGAGAAAACAATCACCGAAAGAAGAGCTGCTGTTTTAGAACGAAAACTTTGTTTTATTTGCCTGAAATTCGGCCATTTAGCCACAAGATGTTTCAATCAGAAGATCAAATGCAACGAGAAAGGGTGTAAGGGTAGACACAACAAACTTTTGCACCTTGAAAGATCTAACACAGAACGACCTCCACCATCAACAGTTACAAAGGAAACTCGGGCTGAAGAATTCTGTGCCAATCAGAACATGTCTGTAGGGCAATCTGTATTACTCAGGATTGCACCAGTAAAAATACGCGGCCCAGCTGGAGAGTTTCAAGTTTTCGCTCTTTTCGATGAAGGATCGACTTGTACAATGATTGAAACTGAACTAGCTAATGAACTTCATTTGAATGGACCTACCTTTCCTTTATGTTTCCAATGGACAAATGGAATAAACCATTATGAAGATGATTCCAGAGTGGTAACTGTTGAAATTGCGGCTGTTACATCGACCCCTGTATTCTACACGATGAAAGAAGTTCGTACTGTGAACAATTTAGATCTTCCGCTGCAAAATATTGACGTGGACGATGTCATGAAGAAGTTTCCGTACCTTGATTGTCAAATTTTGGAAGCCATCAAATTTGTCAAACCAAAACTATTAATAGGCCAGGACAATTGTGGATTAATAGTTCCGAGGCAAGTCATTCAACCAAGATTGAGTCAACCTATGATGTCGAAGTCAAAGCTAGGATGGACAATTCATGGACCACTGAAGAGGGATGGTATAAATACTATGGAGCACGTCAGTCTTTGTTGCAACCACTCCATGAACGATGAAGAACTTCACCTATTGGTCAAAGACAGTTTTCGCCTGGAAGATTTTGGCCTAAAGCAGAAAGACAATGTAATCAAATCTTCTGAAGATAAAAGAGCACTAGATATCATGAAAAACACTATGCAGAAGATTGGTAACCACTATTCTATTGGGCACCTATGGAGAAATGAGCAAGAAACTTTACCTGATAGTCGATATAATGCTGTGAAGCGTCTTTATTGCATGGAAAAAAAAAAGGGTAGAGATCAACGGTTCGCTGAACAGTATTGCAACAAAATAAGAGAGTATCTTGATAAAGGTTATGCCAAGAAACTCAATGATGATGAAGTTGCAGAAAATTCAAAAACGTGGTACTTACCACACTTCGCAGTTTGGAATGTGAACAAGCCAGGCAAAATTCGACTTGTTTTTGATGCAGCCGCTAAAAGTTACAATTACAGTTTGAACGATTTCCTTCTGCAAGGCCCAAATTTGGTTCCTCCATTGATTGGAGTGTTGTGGCGTTTCCGACAAGGCAAAGTAGCAGTGAATGGTGATATAAAGGATATGTTTCATCAAATTCTAATCAGAGAGGAAGATAGATGTGCGCAACGCTTCTTCTGGCGCGAAATAGATCGTGTTCGACCTCCAGATATCTATCAGATGAATGTCATGATTTTTGGAGCGGTATCTTCACCTGCTGTTGCCCAATATGTGAAGAATACGAATGCTGAAAGTTCAGAAACCCAATTCCCAGGTATAGAAAGAATCATGAAGAAACAACATTATGTCGATGACTATCTGGATTCATTTCATACCGAGGAGGAAGCAGTGGAGCAGGTGAAAAACGTAATAACAGTCCATCTACAAGCTGGTTTCGAGATGACAAAGTGGACAAGTAATTCAGAGAAAGTTATGTCTTCTATACCCCCGAATTTGAGAGCTATTAGTTCCGAAAATTTGAAGATCGATACCGAGAAGTATGAACGAGTCTTGGGTCTCTTCTGGTCTCAAAAGGCAGATAACTTTGTTTTCACTTTCAATTTGAAGAAAATAGATCCTCAAATTTGGAAATGCCAAAAGATTCCTACAAAGAGAGAAGTTTTGAGGGTGACTATGTCAGGTTTCGACCCTTTGGGATTCTTAGCACCAATCATGATAAAAGCACGGATTCTTATGCAAAATATTTGGAGGTGTCAAATTGGTTGGGATGCAGAAATCACAGAAGAACTTTTCAATATGTGGAAGATGTGGATTGAGGAATTGCAGAATCTTGTACCACTTAGCATTCCCAGATACTATTTTCCCAAGTCTTCTTCTCTGGTACACCATGTGGATCTCCATATCTTCTGCGATGCAAGTGACAAATCATACGCTGCAATTGCCTTCGTGTGTTTGAAGGAAAATGAAACTTTACATACTTCTTTGGTCAGTTGCAAGTTCAAAGTTGCCCCTTTGAAACAACAAACTATCCCGAAGTTGGAACTGCAAGCTGCTGTTTTGGGAATAAGATTGGCAAAATCGATATCCTCTGAGCTTGAATACAACATTCAGGAAACTCACTACTGGAGCGACTCAATGGTTGTACTCAGCCAAATAAGGTCGGAATCAAGATGTTTCCCTATTTTTGTTGCATGTCGTTTGGAAGAAATTCATGAATTCTCAACTTCGAAGCAGTGGCATTGGGTACCTTCAGCTCTAAATGTGGCAGATCTTGCAACTAAGGTAATGAAAACTAAGAAGTTCACATCGGACGGTGTATGGCTGAATGGGCCGGATTTTTTGAAACAGGGTGAGAAAAATTGGCCAAAAGAACCAACCAATCGTTGCAAGGAAAAAGAAAATATTTTAGTAGCAACTTCTTCAGTAGATGTCAAACAAAGTTTGCCAGACATCCAACGATTCTCTAACTGGAACAGACTCATCAGATCCACAGCCTGGGTAATCTATTTCACCAAAATTTTACGGATGAAGAGGAAAGACAGGCCAACTAGCTTGATGTTGAATTCGGACACGATATCTGAAGTAACGAAGATTTGGATTCGATTGAGTCAAATTGAATGTTTTGAGGAAGAGTTCAAATTGTTGAAACTCAAGAAATGTCTACCAAAGTCTAGTCGTCTATTCAAAATGTCATTATATCTTGATGAAGATAGTATCCTGCGAGTATGTGGAAGAATACCAGAAGATGTTGAAATCGCAAATGATTCAAGGAACCCAATTGTCCTGGACTATAAACGATTCACCGAACTCCTAATCAAGCATCATCATGAAATAGCAGGCCATATTGGCCTGGGAACAGTGGTAAATAATTTAAGAACAAAATTCTGGATTATCAAAGTTCGACAAGCAGTCAAGAAATGTTTTCGACTTTGTCAGGTGTGCAGAATAAAAACCTGTAAGCCGACCTATCCGGAGATGGGTAATTTGCCAAAAGAACGGGTAGAAAGTTACATTTACCCTTTTACTTATGTTGGAGTGGAGAGTGGATTTCTTTGGTCACATGAAGGTAGCAATTGGAAGAAGGGCTGAGAAGAGATACGGAGTTCTGTTCACGTGTCTGACAGTGCGAGCAGTTCATATCGAGATATCAGCATCTTTGGATACTTGTTCAACCATCTCAGCTATAAGAAGGTTTATGTGTCGTCGAGGTCAACCAAAGGAATTCATTTCTGACAATGGAACCAACATTGTCGGAGCTGAAAGAGAACTCAGAGAATGGATGGAATCTCTTGACCAAGAAGAAATAGTGAATTTCTTGAGTTGCAAAGAGATAAAATGGAAGTTCAACCCCCCCTCGAGCTTCGCATATGGGAGCAGGAGTATGGGAGCGGATGATACGGACAGTGAAAGTTGCTCTCAATATAACTTTGAAGTCGATAAATCCCAGAGAGGAGGTTCTGCATACATTGTTGCTGGAAATTGAATATATCATGAACTCGAGACCACTCACTCATATTTCTATCGATCCTGTGGAGAGAGAAGCGATCACACCTAATCATTTTCTGTTACTGCGTCCTGTGTAATTAACGAAAAAGTCACGAGGAAGCAATGGAGAATTGCTCAATCTTTGGCCGATTCATTTTGGAAACGGTGGATTCTAGAGTACAGACCCACTTTGATTCAGCGCTCAAAATGGTACTCTAAAGGAAATAGGGTCAAAATCGATGATGTTGTTTTGATCGTGGACGAGAAAGCACCAAGAAATGTATGGCAGCTCGGGAGAGTAGAACAAGTATATCCTGGGAAAGATAATGTGATTCGAGTCGTCGAGATCAGAACAAATCGAGGTGTTTATACCAGACCTGTTACGAAGATTTGCGTTTTACCCACATCTGGGGAATGATTATGGGTGAAGAGGAGATCTCTTCACGCGGTGGAGAATGTTAAATATTCATATTTTGTTTCATTGATTTTGTTTTTATCACTATGTATAAAAAAAAGTTGTTGACGTCATTGTCAAAAAAAAATTGATTTGAAAAAATAAAGTAAAAAACTTTCAAGCGATTTATTACTGCGCAATAACTCTTCGAAAGTTACAAAACTCTTACGAAGATTCAAAATAGATGAACACTTCAATCTAGCAGACCACTATTATAATCTTCATGCAGTCATTGTTCGCTGTGGTTCTGGCATTGAATCTGGCCATTGGTCGAAAACGAAACGGACTGGTTTAAGTTTAACGATAGTTGTGTCACTAAATATTCTGGCGATATCTTGGATTTATTGAAGCCCCAGGAGACACCCTACATATTATTCTATGAATGAGAGGACATTGGCAGATCAAGATTTTCAGGTGATGTGGTGCTGCAGGTTTTTCTGGGTTTTCCTGCAGCTGAAAAAGAAAATGTGCCACTGGAATCAATCAAGTCGCCCCAGATCGCCAATTAATTTTTGTTGTTGTTTCATAATTTGTATTACTTTTTTTCTCAATAAAAACACTTTCATAAAAAATGTACTCAAAGTGACTGTACAAATGTTCAGTTTTTGACTGATATTTGCTTACTAATTTTAATAAACGGCACATGAAGAAAGAAAAACTCAAGATTTCAATGCTTCATGACAGATTTTGTTTCAAGGAGTATTGCATTGAACTTATTCACTAATAGGATCTGTTGTGTATGTATCTTTTAAATAAAACGACGGCTGGAGATAGACTGTCTTTTCAATGTCCCATTCCACCGATCACAAAAAACACCTTTCGATATTCTTGTTAGAACTTTTTACATTCCAGTACAATCCAAGGTAAAAGCATTTTCATCTAGAGGTACAGTAAGTAGCATAAAATATATTCATGACAGGATCTTGCACCAATCATATGGAAAAATGGCTTTTGGCAGAATTATTTGAGTTGTAGATCTATAAAATAGCTCAATGACTTGGCTCTTCTAAAATTCTGAGTCGCCAAAAAAACGGATTCAACGTGCTCTTCCACACTCTATAGGTATAGTATTCCATTTTTTTTAAATTGTTTCAAAAAATGTGTGCTGTTGACATATAAGCACTTCTCTATATAGTATACCAGATATTCATATTATCAGATATCAGAGCCAGACAAATTGACATTTTATATGGTGACTTTTTTTGTACTCAAAATATTTCAGACATTTTCAAATTAAATGAACATACTCAGCTCACAGATCTCCTGGATTTCTGTGATTTAGATATTGGTATTCCAATTGAGGTCCTTTTTTTTCAAATGTTATTTTTTCTGGCAACAATTTTTTTTGTTAATGGTCAAGTTGTGAAGTTACACTGGACTAGGCCTCTTTGTGAATATTTGTTTTTTTATCAACATAATATTTTCCAGAATGATAAACAGAATGTGATTTATCAAATTCTGTACACTGTAGTATCGAAAATATCTAACTCACAGGTATGTTGTGTATCTGAATGTTCATTCAAGCTCTTGAATGTATATGCCGTTCCTATACATAGACTTTTTTGAAACTGTTTCATAAACATTCTGTAATTATTGAGGTGAATAAAAATCCATTCTTATCAGAAACACTAATTTAGCTAAAAGACACATCCCAATCTGTCTTTTTGATTAAATAAATGTTATTTGAATACCTGCAAATTATGCTTTAATCCGAGTCGAAGAACGAATATTTGTTCTTTTAGGAAAAGTCTAAGATGTCTATTTCAAAAATTTTTTTTATTCATCAACAACAATCATTTTTTTTAACATATCAACCTAGATTTTCATTACAATTGTCAACAAAAAATACAGGGTGTAAATAAAATATAAGAAGTAAACCATAACAATAAATATTGGTCGAATGCGCCTTACCGAAGCAGGAACCTATATGACCACCCAAAGTAGAGAGATAGAGATTACATAAATATATTTCTACTAATGAATTTTGTTGGTAATAGGTAACTACATTTCACTATATATCTTGTACAATTATGATTAGTATATTTCCATTCAGCCTCAGTAAAAAATGAGACGACTGAAATAACTTAGTTGTGCTGTTTGTTTAAAGACTTCAAACAAAACTTCTAAGTCTCAGAACACCAAACAGATAACACTGGTCAACATTGTTTTTGTCACATAAACCTTGTGAAGTTTTTTGTTGGTGTCATAAATATATAATTTTTTCAATCACATCCAGTTTTTTGTGACAGCCATATATTCATTTCTGACCTTAATATAAAAACAATTTTTTTTATATTTGTTTAAATAAAGTCATGTAGGCGGCTGCATAACTATTGCATCAACTAACATACATTTTATGCTACATACATATGCTATTAAGCCACCAAAGGGTTCTAATAACCCGAAACGTCGCCTAGGGGAAGTATATATGCATTTTTTGATATATTTTTTTGTTTAATTTCCAAATTCATAAAAATACGATACTTACGTAACATGCTTATATTAAGTATAAGAATTTGAAACTTTCTTCTCCAGGGGACAGAAAACAAAAAAATAATCCAGGATGCAATATGTTAAACTTGTTAAAAAAAACAAGTACGATCGAGGAATAACGACCTTTCATTTTTTCAGATTTTAAATTAATTTAATAATTTCAAGAATCCTTGCTTCTTATATAGAACAAATTTCTATTGAAGATCATTTGAAGATATTATACTAGCAATTTGAACTATAGCAAAATATTCTCAGTAATTTTTTTGTAATTTTTTTAATCTTATAATAGAAAAAAAATTTGAACCTGGAACAGCATGATTCAAACAGCTGGAATCTTTCAGAAAAAACGTATTGGAAATATCATGTGTCTTTGATAGATCTATAGTGCAGAAAAGGACAAATTATTCCTATCTTTTGAAGGGAATTTAATTTCCCGAATGAGAAGAAGGTATAATTTGCCTTATATTTGCTGAGATACACAAAATACCTTTTTAGGGCCACCAAATAATATAATCTATGATGATTTCGATCTCAATTTTTCAATTCTTATAATCTAAGATATTAATTTGCAATGTGACAATATTGCAAATATTTTAAACATCAATATTTGACAGCGTTTAATAGTCTACTTTCTTGTTTTTATTCTTTAATCTCGAATGTGTATTTTATAAAAAAAAACTTTTTTCCATCGTTTCCGCGGAAAATTTTCAATGTTAATATACTCGTTTTATGGCGTTTTTAATCACCCTGAAAATTCAAAATCGGTTTGGACAATGCATTCTACATCTTTAACCACTCCTCTTTATGCAAGATAATTCATTACCTGACTACACTAGGGATGATGAAAAAGGAAAAATAGTACCCTCAAAATCTTTGCCTACTTTTAGCAAAAGAGCAAGTGCTCTGAAAAATGAAATATCTGGATTGCCTGCTTATGAATTTAGCTCAAATAAACAGAAGGCAGTAGAAAAACCAATAGAATGTCAATGTATAGGTACTCCAAGATCCTGAAACGCCAACCTCCACCACTAGATCAGCAAGCTCTGATGCTGGAATCAGTGAAAGAGATGAAAATATGCTTGTTAATGATACTGATGGAAAAATTATCCATACTGGAATTCAAAGTGGATGAGATATCCAAAGACTTGAAGGAATGTAGGTATTTAAACGATGATGACTAAACTACCACACTAGTTTTTAATTTGAACAATCTATCTAAAAAAGGCATCAAGTACTATATGATTTCCTGTTTCAGGTAAAGAAAAAATCGTGGAAAAGTGCGCTGATATTTCTGAGCGTCTTGACAATCTTGACAGTATATTGAAGAAAACGGAGTCATCTTTGACTGTTACTGAGAATGAGTTGCACATATTCCCAATTGACATGGTATCTGCCTTAGAAAAATTGGAGAAAGAGCTGGAGAGTTCTATAAACAAAATGTTTTTACCTGACCAGATGTATTGGATCTGCAATGCCATATAAAACAGCTTGTTACAAGTTGGCAGGTATCATTTTCACAAAACAACTTCTTACTAAATACTCATGGACAGGTATGAGTAGGAGTCTGGAGAAAAACACATTCAACAGGATGACTAAGATTTTTGATTTATAATTAAATTAATTTATAATGTAATGTTCAAATCTGACTATTCCTTCACATACCCAGGAAGGGATAGTTTCTTTCGTGATTGTATACTAAAACATAGTTACACACACCTCAAGTTAAATCAAAAAGATAAGACTGATAGAAATAAACGAAGAAAAATCACAAGGTATTGAAGAAAGTACCAATTCTATGGATGAAATTAACAATTAACCAAGTAGCATATGATGGGGTTTTTACTGTGGGGAAGAATAAGGAGTTTTTAGGAGGATGATCTACATTAATAATTTCTTGATTTTACTGATAGTAGTTATTATTTATTGATTTCTTAGTCAACATTTAGTCAGGTGAATTTTTGTATTAGTGTATAGGTCTATGAGAATTAAATAAGGTAGTTGTTAGTGTGGAATATTTTTTTGCTAACATTCATTTTCTGCTACAGTTCATATGAACTGTGGTTATAGAGAGGACTAGGTTTCAATAAAAAAATTAACAAACATAAAAACGTCTTTTTTATTTATAAAAATATGTTCCTCAGGTGGGTAATGGGTAGATACACAATTTCTCAATGTAATTTCAAAGTCAAGGCAGAAGTAACAAAAGAGCTACTCACAAGTCAACAATTTTTATTCATTAAATATATGAAAAGTATGAACAAGTGGTAATTGAAACTTCGTCTCCTCTGATTTTAAAACTTGTTTTATCACTACGGTCACATAGAAACATATTGTAAGCGTCTAAGTTGATTTCACCATCAGGAATGTCACAATCTAGACAACTTTATATCAGGATGATTATATCATAGATATATAAGCTTTTGCTTTGAATAACTCCTCAAGTTTAGTTTCCAAACCTCCAATAGTGTAACCATAAATCTAGAGTGGGGTGTACTCCTGTTTTCCTGTTTACCATTTTTCTTTACTTTTCTCGGTTGACCATTGTATTAGATTAGGTTCACCATTTAAGATTTTTGTTTTCAGTCCATCCTTCATCCTCTTGAAATGTTCAATATGCATCTTTGTTCTGTCAGTGCTTATTTGAGTTTGTTCGAAAGTCTCAATGCTTGTTTTTTTTCTCTAAGCCATCAAATGTGACGTTTGTGGAACATGTTTTGGCACTGGATCTATTGAAACCCATAATGTGATTCTTGCAATATTCTCGTCATTTATCTTGACTGAGAGTAAATTGAGAATCTCCTTGTTTTTGTATAGATCAAATTTATATGTATCTTCTGGATTAACTGATAAGGATTCTTCTAAACTATACATCATTCAGTTATTTATCCTGCTATTGAGCTGTCCTATTTCTTGTAGGATAAACTGTGTTCACTATACCTTGATTTTGTTGTTGCTTGTTCAGCTCTTCTTTGACCTCGTTTAACTAGTTTCGAATAATTACTACTTCATGTTGTAAGTCTTCATTGATTTTCAATTGTTGATCATGTGTCTATTCGTTATTATTTTCCATGTGTTCCAGTTTTTTTCATGATATTTACTAGTTCTGTCAAAACATCTTCGGTGTGAATCTGGACGGTCGTTGGGATATTAGTCACATCCAACTCGCTCATCACTTTAACTCTAGTTGCAATTTCATATTTTGCCACCTGCTTTTTTTCAATTCATCTTCATACAATTTGATATCTTCATGACTTAAGCCCACCCAAGCAATGTGAAACCATATTGTACAGATATTAAATCTAATACCACAAGTTTTTTGCAGCGATTTAATGCACACCTCACACTTGTCATCCCTTATATCTTCTTATTGAAAACAAGTCTTACGATGTTTCCATTGCCAGCATCTACAGTTGTCTTTTGGTGACAATTGATGATTATTATCAAATATTACGATTTTCAATTATTTGCCAAGTTTGCAATTTTCTGTTTCCGTAAATTCCAGTTGGTATATTTCTCGTTTAGGTTGTTTTTACTGAGTATACACTCCATTGTTAACTTTTTAGAGTCCAGGTCCAGATGTATTTAGGTGTTACTACATGTTTTTGTTGAAATACGGAGTCTTTCTCTATATTACTTGGACCTGAAAAAAAAAATACTTATAGAAACCAAACTAAAACTTGTAACAGGATACATATGGAATCTTAGGTCATCATAATAGTTCATATACCTAATTTAGCGAGTGAATGTAAAATTGTTCGCATCAGGAGCAAAGAATCGTCAAGGTGATAATTCTGGCAATATCAGTTTTCCTCGCACAGATTCATGTAGAGAAGTAGGTAATCACCAGCCATTTAATCTTTCTAACACTTGATTTAACATCGCCGTCTTATTTTAGTGCATAAACTTTTTCAACAATTATGAATAATAACAATGAATCAAACAGACACAACAGTATTAACAGTGCAGTGCTGCAGTGCCCACTTGACTGGCAACACTGCAACAGTGTCATGTCAATATAGGAATCAGGGTAGGCAACATTTTTTTGAATATTGAAGAATACAAAATATAAAAATTAGCTACAATAGGTGAAAAATAATGTTATTATTCAATTTTTCGAATATATTTAAGATCATAGATCTCTCCTGGATTCCTAAATGACAGCGGATATCCCATTGCCATTACCATATATTTTTATTAATATTGTAAGCAAGCCCTTGTACTATTAGATTATGATAGAGTACGTTCTGATACTTTACGATTATGACACAATACGTTTTGATTTTTTACGATTATGATAAAGTACGTTTCTGATTTTGTACCATTATGATGAGTTACGAATTCTATGAAGTACGGTTATGATATTTTGATGTTCTGATATTGTAGCGAATGATAAGATACGATATGACGAAATACGTTCTGAATATGTCCATTATGATACATTACGTTATGAAAGTGTAGCGTTCTGTTACTGTACGTTTCTATTTTGTACTATATGATAAATTACGATTTCTATTATGTAGCGTTATGATAGCGTAAATTTCTTCGTTTTACGATTTCTATTTTGTACATTATGACGAAATAGGTGACCCCATTACTGTCTACTCTTCGTGTCAATACAATGACAGCGTCAGTACTGGTGTTAGCTGTCAAGATATATTTTTCTATTTTTCAAACAGTAAATTTTATGCAAATATTATCAATACGCAGCCACAGCATATATAACAATCAGCACGAACACTCCCTTGGGCAGGAAAAGTACGCGCATCTACTTCGCGTCGCTATGTCGGCCATGTTGAAAAGCAGTGGACCTGTCATATTGTCATTCCTTTATTGCTGCTTTAGATTAGACAGTTTCCTGCTCTAGGGCTCTCGAGCTTCACTATTGGTGGAATTTGCCACTTGTCATTTTCCAGCCAATGGTAAAGCTGAAATTAGAAGCCCTGGAGCAACGCAACTATAAAACGAAAGCTGCAATTTGTATTTGTTGTGAAGTTCCACGCTGTATGATCAAGTTTTATTTTGGTATCCAATTGTGTTTTGCTTCATTTCGTGAGTGTTTTATTATTATTACAATGGATAAACAGTAAAAAGGTGGTCATGTTTCTGCTGTAGTGAACTGTAGAAGCAGCAGGTTGAAGACTAGGCCGGAAAAATGCTACTTTCTCAAAGAAAAAGCGTCCGGGAAGTGGGTATGGTTGCCGAAAAAATGGTGTACGCAACAGGACCGAAAACAGTTTTTTTCGGACTTGTTACGTAAATTACTATTCCGTAAAGTGATCCTCACATTTTGTGCCAGTCAAATTTAATTCTGAATAGGTACTTAGCTATCCCTTCTTATATTATTTAAAAGAATTACAAATAGTATCGTATCAACATATTATTCATTATTGTTTATTATTGAGTAACTGATTCCAAGCATCGATGTTTTTGACATTTGACTTGACAGATGACGTTTCAGATATATTGATGCTATGTATATCCTGCTATCCTCCCAGAAATAGTAATTGTTCAATAATTTCAAGATACAAAATGAAAATATGAACTACATACAATTCCTCCAAGATAAGTTCAAATCCAGAGGCGTTTCCTGGCGCACATGTATTCAGAAAGTATTCATCCATTTCGTTCTTTCACTTTCTAGGCAGCCAAATAATGAGAGAGGGGGATATCCTTCGAATACAAGAGCGCCAGAAAACGCATCAAGTCTCATAGAGACGTAGTATCTGTGATCTGCCAGTAATCCAGTAAAATGTTTCGTTCTGAATGACTTCCTGTGAATTCGTGATATTTCCATTTTCGTTAACCAGAGCGGATCTCTTTCTATGATATCAATACATCGGTTGGGTCCATTCAAGAGAGAGAAAGAGAGATAACCACTCTGGTCAACCGATATACCGATTAATACGGAACATTTCGGAAATGTTAACTGTCAGTCATTCAGGGATGGAGCAAATTGCGTTCGCTTTTTGTTTGACCGATGTTGGAATTCGATAGTTCATAACTATCGATGTTCAACATCGATGTGTCATTTTGCGACCTCGATACAAAAACATCGGAACATCGAATGTATGCCATCGATGTTTCAAAAACTTCTATGTATATCGCCCATCACTATACGGATATTCCATGTAATCCTGGACCAATCTCCACAGCTGACGTGAAGATTGCAAACAAAAATTTGAAGATATAATAGACTAAAAAAGGACGTGTAGGAAATTATTGTCAAAAGATTGTAAAAGGATCTGTTTTCATTCATGTTGAAAACTATCAACTGTACAGTATTTCATTATATTTTCGATATCAGCCAACATCTTATAAAACAGTTTTATAACCACTAGTTCGACAATGAAGGTTCAGGTATAAAATGAAGATCAAGAAAATAGTTGGTGTGATGGATGTGGGAGAGCACCCGGTCCCTAAGTAGGGACAGTCTGACAGTCAATCAGTTTCATCTTTGAATTGAAACATACTATTCTGATATTAAGATTCGGCATTTCTACATGATTCAAATCATTCTCCTGAGCTTCATTAAACTCCGTCCATTTCCAAATTTATAAGTGCAATATTATCATCAGCTGTGGAGTATGGTCCAAGAATAATTTTTGCAAATTCCCTCAGAATGTAATATTTAAAAAATGTATATTTTGACAGCTGACAGCTCTGAAGATAAAAATTTGACACGAAGGGTAGCCAATCATACAACGATGAACTCCTGACAGAAAAATATGGTCAATTTCCCTACCTATTCACCATGGCTATTCACTAAGTAAAGTGGTTATCGCAGTTGCTAACCGTCGTAGCAACTCTGATAATAACTTGGCATAATGACGGTGGTAAGCTGTTTTTCCTTAACAAGATATCTAAAGCAGTTGCCTGTGAACCACTACTTACAGCAACTGGTCATTATAGTAGCAACTCAACTTGAAAAGTGAATACCAATTTCGCGCTTAGCAACTGACCTTGAACATAACGACAATTTTAAGTCGCTATCCATAACAACTCTGCTTAGTGAATAGCCCTGAAATATATCTAAAAAAACGCGTATGTACACTGCAAAATCGTTAAATTTTTTTGAGTACATTCATATCAATCATAACTTCGTATCATATATTTTTCTACGGAATTCCGTCAAAGTCTTCGAAATTTTCTAGAATTTACAAATTGACATTTGTTATCATTCGCTGAGACCTCAATTACCCCATACGATGAAATATCATTTCTTCTTCAGATAAAACAGAAAACATGCCAGTCAATTATGTCATGATTATTAATTGAGTTTTTGTTGTAAAGTCGCCGTCACGGTAGTGGAATTCCGCTACGGTTGGCAATGACATATGTGTTACCATTAGCCGTTCCGTTGTAGTGGCATTGTTTGTAGAAATATATATACAATCAGCCCCCAGATTCTATTTCACGAATTCGATTGTCGAGTAGCCCAGACTGTGATTGTAGCATGCGCTGTACCGAAAATATACGCATATTCTAAGCAATTCGATAATCGAATTCGTGAAATAGAATCTGGGCTCAGGCCTATTCATAAGTGGCCTATTGATTCTTGAATATAACTAGATAATTGAAATATCGAAAAACCAGTACCTACAAGATATTTCAGAAATCTCGTAACTGGCTGTTACATGACAAAAGCTTCAGGACAGAGGAGGTCTTGCAGCGTACAAGACTATTTCACGATTTACGTGCTTTTGAGTTTCGAGGTCTGCTGTGCTTGGTTATAGCAGAGAATATTTAGGTATAACTAAGATGTCTAGAAGGATGGTGTACCGAGTTATACCTAGGCATGTTTGGGGTAAACTTGGCGACACATGCCTACTATGATAATAAGCATCATGACCCCTTGACATCAAATCAGTTCAGATGGCGTTTGCAACGAAAAGAACAAAATTCCTAGGAAATGTATAAACGGCCGACCTGACGGCTGGCTATACTTTTACTTTTGGACGGACTGGTCAACAACCTATATTAGTTGTTTATAATACTGGCCAAATTCCCTATAATTGTGTTCCTTTCATTCGATTTTGTTTTTTATGAGTATGACATTAGATTTTGTTCATTTTGTTGACTGCTCGAATCGAAGAATATAGTTTGTCGATCGATCGGTTGACTATGCACTTCCAATTAGCGTCAACTAGCGATGCATTTGAGAAACACAACACGATACGTAAAAATGACACTAATGACAGATAAGTGTCGACATAAAATTCTAAACAATATCGCATCAGTCCCAGCACCATATCCTTCTAGACATCTTAGGTATAACGAACAAGAAGCGTTACTTCCCGCTACACTGCCGCTAATCCTGTAGTCCCCACCACTACAGAATTTCATGACCTCCATACTATTTTTCTTCCGACTAGACAAGACTACCAGCAAAAAACAGTAATCCAGTAAACTACTTGACAAGAATCACCGGCTGCAATTCTTGAGTCATGCGGATCTATTTTCATTCGAATAGAGTGACGTAGAGCGATATACACTAGCAGTGTTGAAATGCGACACAACACACAAAGTGGTATACGGATTCAATTCAAGAATTGCAGCCCAGTACTTGCTTTTTTGTATTAGGTGGCCACGTTTACACCGTGCGCTAATTTGGTATTCTGACCAAGTTGACCATACCAAATTCAGACCAAGTCAATAAGTTACCTACTGCCTGTTTACACCATGTTCAATTAGTAAACAGTTTGGTCATGTTTGGTTCTTATTTGGTAAACATACCACAGAATGTGACAAGTATAAACAGCTTTGCAACTCTACTAACACATAAAAACGTCAATAATTCATGGATTTATATATTCAGATTCAAAGTAAATAATAAACATTAGATTTGAGACATGTGGTTCTGTTGATAGATACAAAAATGGATATGAGGAGTTTTAGTACTTACGCTTAGCAAAGATTCAAACCAAATTTTGCATATTGCCGGATAGTCACGGCCGTAGGTGTTTACATCATCTTGGTCACTTCACTATTTTGGTCTGTACGCAACAATTTTCGGTACCAAACCAAGCTGGTCACCTGACGAAGTGTACCAAGATGACCAAGATTATTTGGGTGAAATAAAGTCATTAGTCAGCTTACCAAGCGACGGTGTAAACGTGGCCACTGACCGACCGCCGAAAGCCGACATTGGGTGTATTCGTCGAATTTGTGAGATTCACTTCTTGTTCATTATACGTAAATCTTCTTTGGTTATAGGTTATAAGGGTTATAAATAGGACGTGCGTCGTCTACTTGGTCACGAGCGTGGTCTTATGTGTGCTGGATACTGGCCAGCGTTCGTATATAGGAGTTACAAAATGTGGCGAGTTTATAGGTGAGGGAGTACCTGAGGCTGGGGGAAGTGATTGGGGTCTCGGGGTAAACAAAGTTGGCATTCATGATAATCATGATGTAAAAGAATAAAATAGAAGTTGAAATCACTGTATGTTGAATATGTAAAGAAAGCAAAGACAAGAGTATATTTTTGTTTTTTTTTGTTCAACCCTTTCATACCTACTCCAAATGGCCTTCGCTTATGAGACAGACTTTTTTTCTCTTTCATAGAAGTTGTAAATAGGAATTACAACTTCTATGGAAGAAGTAAAATAAAAAAAAAACAACAAAAAAATTACAAACCCTCTCTGTTATATCATTCAAAGACGTTTTATTCATTCACAAAAAAGTCCATCTAAAACAGCAACTCCCTTGACTATATGGGGACGACGGGCATTGGGTTATACATAGAAATACTTTTCACTAAGCGCGAATAGAGATCTTGTATGGGTTGAAATGAAGTATATGTATTTTACTGGTGGGTGAGATTTTGTCTATATAAAGCTCTCTAATTTGCTTGACTAGATAATATATTGTTAAGAATCCGCTAGCGCTCTCCTAACGCCGGCCCTGACGAGATCGTAAACGCAGATGAGGAATCGCGTCGTAGCGAACGTCATTTTCCAAGAACCCGTAATGCCGCCTGGAGAATTCGAGACACGTCATCGGGGCTTCTCTAGAGGATTCTCGATGGTTACGCAGGTGTATATAAGCATCGTGATGTCGCGGCTGATAGAGAATTTGTATTACAGGGAGTTAGTGATTCGGCAGTTTTATTCAGAGCTAAGTGACGAGAGTTTAGTAGAGCTAAGTGGAAAGAGTTTTGTTATTGCTAAGTGCGAAGGTGTAGAATTGTTGGTACAGAGAGTTTTAATAGCGAGCGAGCATTGGGAAGTTATCGGAGCGATTTAAGTGATTGTGTTGTATTGTATTGTGATTGAGAGTTATAATAAAAGAAGTTTAGTGTTGTTTGGTGTTTTAATCGACGAACCCAAGGAGTATCGTAACAGTGGTGTCAGAATTGAGATTTTCCAAAGGTAGAAATCGTAACATAATATGTTTGTTATCTATTTAATTCAATTTTCCAGTGCTTGGTATACAAATTGAGCAAGAAAAAGTGATTTCTATGTAACCTGGTGCCCGTCGAGGCCATATAGGTAGTGTAGTAGTAGCTTTTTTCAATGGACTTTTTCTTCCTTTTGAATAGGTTCCAACTCCAGATAACAGCCCCAGTAGCAAGGCTCGGATTAGGAATTATGGCGCTTTAAGCAGCCCATCTTTTGCGGCCCCTCCAACACATATTACATTTGGTTACTTCTTTTTCACATGATATTGCAAAGGAACAAAATACATATATTGAGAATAAATTGAAAATGAAAATGTATTCAACAAACTTAGGCAATAACATGAATGGAATATGTGTAAAAAACTCCAGGGTATAACGTAAATAAAGTATTGAATTAGCAGTCAGACATGCTTTGGACGTACCAACTTTGAATCATATCATGCTGAAATTCATGAAGCCACAGGATATTTCTTTTTTTGTGATAAAACGTTTTGACTTCCTTTCCTTTTTCAACTTTCAACTCGAAACGAATTCTTCAACTTTCCCCAAGATTATTAAAACTAATGGTAATTATATCACAACAAAATTCAATAAAAATTGGAAAAAACAATTTGTGAATGAGTTTTTAAAATATCCAAGGGAATCATTTTTCTTTATGATGAATCCGGGAAATTCACACATTTATATTTATTGGCAGCACTGCTTCTAACAGTGTGAGAGTTTACATCAACGAGAACGTCGAGAACAGTGGTAATTATAACCAGATATCTATCTGTTTGCATGTAGTGTATTCATTCTTCCAGATCTACACCTCCCAGAAATCCTGGTGATGGTGCTCTACCAAAATATTTGAAAACCTTCAAGTGATACGCAGTTGCTATAACATTGTGAACCACCTATAATACTTTTTGTAAAATCTTTGGCAAGGAGTTCAAACAAATCGAATAATGTTTTATTAGTAGTATTAGTTCCTGCACAAGTTGATTAATATTATGCATATATTAACTTCAACTGGATATATATAGTTATTCGAAGTTGATTTCACGACAAGCGCTTCAGAATACATGTTTTTACGTCTAATTGCTTTGCAGGTAGGACTAGGAGTACCTAATTCGATTTGTATTTTATAGGTTTCTTTCCCTTTTCTTTCAGCAATAGGTTTCAATGAAGTTAATAATATAGACAATGGAAGTCTGAACCAATAACAGTCATTCTGCAAGAAATCCAATCGTTCAGATATATATCACCTATTATTACTACCGTTTATCGACACAGGGGCAAGAGTAACAGGCGGTTGTACCTTTGTGAACCGAAAAACCAGATCACATCTGTCATGTCAAAGCATTCATCATTTCTTTATTATTATTGAATGGACTCTTCAGTCTGCTATCCAAATTCTCCCTTGCTACTAATATCATTTAGATATGATTTGTCCTATATTTTGTTTATTTCACTTTCTCTGTATTGAATATCCCTGCTTTTAAACTGTTGATGTTTCTTGGGATGAATAAATGTTATTATCATTATACACTATAGACGTCCAATTCATGTCCAGTTCATGTCGGAATATCCTTGGCCCAATTTTGGATATCCATAGGATATCCAATTTTTGAATATCCAAAGTATTCCCAAAAAGAAATATCCACTGTATATACAAAAGGGATATTCTTTCGGATATCCATGAAGGATATCTTATGGACATCCATTTCGTACATTTTTTGTATAAATAATGGCACCCCACCAACTGCCATTCACATGGACATTCCTGCTAGCAGCAACGCAAGAAAGTTGAAATATTTCAACCATATCCTTTCAAATAATATTTTAAATCAGCGTCAACAGAAGACGTGACGCGAAAAGCAAAATCGCTGCATTCTGAATACAGTGAATACACACCTCAACTCGGTTTTCTGTCGTGCAACCGTCTATAGTCCAATCAAATAAACTTTTTTCGTAAAATTTCTGCCTACCCGAAAAGTAGCTGTGGATTCCAGGAGACACATGTGTCCTTATTATCCCCTAAAGTTTGCGCCAGATTCTGTCCGTGCGTTTAGCAACAATTAGCGGTTGAATGCCGGAAATCATAATTTTTTTTTGTTTTTTGTTTATATAATGAAAACTATTGATCGAAAAAAAGTTGAATTGAAAGTTGTAGATAATTGAAAAATCTATTGATTAGCGTTGGCCCGATTTCGATATTCCGATTAGTTGCTTAACTATTGAGCTCGGAAGTTTAAAAAAGGCGTTTTTTCCATTACTCTATTAAAAAATGTTGAAATGCATTTGGGGGTTGCAACTGTGAATTTGGGAAGCTTTCAACTAATAGAAACCACAGTTTCAATTTGGTTGGAAACCAATTGATAGGTTAGCAACAATCTAATTTGTTACTAAAAAAAGTGTCCCACTAGATTGTTATTTCTTGCCCTACGGATAATCGTAGAGCAATGAACGAAACAGTTTTGGATAGTCAAAGAGTTGAACTACAAATTATCGTTTTTGGAAAATCGATTTTTTCAGTGTGATACCTTTAAAAATGGCGTCAAAAAAACTACGTTTTTCAAACTAAAAAACAATTAGGAAAAAATGGTCGTATCAAAATGAGAAAAAATGCATGGGAAAGCTGCTATTTTTCTACGAATTTTGACGAACCTACTTTTGTTCCACGATAATTAGGAGCCAAGATAACACTTTTTATCATTCAGTTTCCCCTTTATTTGTTTGTTTATATGAAGCAACGAGACTCGACGACTGCACAGAGCAAGAGTCATATTATCCATAGGAACCAGCAGAATTTGTTTTCCACAATTATTTATCATAATTATTGATAGGATAAGTGGAGGTTTTTCCGGGACCGTTCGACCTGCCGTGTAGAGGGGGAAGCCGGAGAGAGCGATCCAGCGCATAAAGCCATCGATTCGATATAAGAGTGAAATAAACTGTTCAAGAACCCAAAATGACGATTTTCGCCAACCGAAAAAGTAGCTGTGGATTCCGGCAGAAACAGGTGTCCTCAGTATCCCCTAAAGTTTGCGCCACATTCTGTTCGTGCGTCTAGCAACAATTAGCGGTTGAATTCCGGAAAACATTAGTTTTTTTTTGTTTTTTGCTTATATAATGAAAACTATTGGTCGGATCGAAAAAAAGTCGAATTGAAAGTTGTAGATGATTGAAAAATCTATTGATTAGCGTTGGCCCGATTTCGATATTCCGATTAGTTGCTTAACTATTGAGCTCGGAAGTTTAAAAAAGGCGTTTTTTCCATTACTCTATTAAAAAATGTTGAAATGCATTTGGGGGTTGCAACTGTGAATTTGGGAAGCTTTCAACTAATAGAAACCACAGTTTCAATTTGGTTGGAAACCAATTGATAGGTTAGCAACAATCTAATTTGTTACTAAAAAAAGTGTCCTACTAGATTGTTATTTCTTGCCCTACGGATAATCGTAGAGCAATGAACGAAACAGTTTTGGATAGTCAAAGAGTTGAACTACAAATTATCGTTTTTGGAAAATCGATTTTTTCAATGTGATACCTTTAAAAATGGCGTCAAAGAAACAACGTTTTTCAAACTAAAAAACAATTAGGAAAAAATGGTTGTAACAAAATGAGAGAAAATGCATGGGAAAGCTGCTATTTTTCTACGAATTTTGACAACCTTACTTTTGTTCCACGATAATTAGGAGCCAAGATAACACTTTTTATCATTTAGTTTCCCCTCCATTTGTTTGTTTATATGAAATAATGAGACCTCGACGACTGCACAGAGCAAGAGTCATATTATCGATAGAAACCAGCAGGATTTGTTTTTCACAATTATTCATAGTATTCATTGAAAGGATCAGTGGAGGTTCTTACAGGGCCGTTCGACGTGCCGTATGGAGGGGAAAGCCGAAGAGAGACGGCCGTCGTATGCATCGCGTGAAATAAACTGATCAGAGCCCAAAATGACCTCGCTGTCTGTATCTCGGGAACTACTTTAATAACATGATGCAACAATGCAATCTCCTAATCATCAGAAATGACCTGGATCTCTTAATGACCAGTCAAAATGATATTAGAGCTTATATATTTCAATTGAATCTTATAATTGTCTTGTACATGTATTTTCTTTCCTTTTTTTCATTTTAATGTGTCGAATACCTAGAACGCTCTCAACACTATTCCTCGGGAAATATCGTTATGACTTCCTTCTATAGTAGTATTGTCTTTCTCTGGTTAGCACAAGGTAGTTTTTAATAAATAAATAAAATAAATAAAGTTCGAACATTACTTAAAGGATAGTATCTAAATTATACTACAACCGAAACATTTTTGACCTAGAGATGTAATTGAAATTATGTATAATGAATAACCTTACCTTTTTAGGAAATCGAAAAAATTGAATATCCTCACGTGAACTATCACAGAAGTCAGCTTAACAATTATACATGTTCAAATCGCTACCAAAATAAAAGTTCAAATGGAATGTTTATTTCGCGCACTCAGTATAACCGGCCGGAACGATACAAACTGTACAATCGGGGACACTCTGTACAGTAGTATTAACATGGAAATCACACTCTGCTGAAAGAAACAAACGAAAATTTATAGGACCTGACTAACCTAACGGAGACAAAATAAACATGTGAATAGATGAATGTTAATGGACATTTTCAGTTACAAGCTGTAAATATCAAAGAATAATGTTGCACATAAATGGGCCAAAAATCTCAATATTGAATAACATTCATATATACACATTTGTAAAAATATCAATTGGAAAGGAGATGAGCCGTGCTTTATTCATTTTCGAATGTCAGAGAAAACTTGCTTTCTCCGTCTAACTATGTAAGATTTGACACCGTATTATCAGAGTTGAATTTGAAATGAACGAATAATTCACTACATTTGCAGCGTAAAAATTTAATCATTTGCGATTTTAGGGATTTCAGAAAACAAACCGGGTAAGCCATAGTGATATTCGATCATATCTCGATGCACTATTGAAAATAAAAAAAAATAAAAACTTGTCCCGTATTTCCCGAAATACAGACAGCGTGGTCATTTTGGGCTTTGATCAGTTTATTTCACGCGGTGCACTCGACGGCCGCTTAACGGCAGATCGCTCTCTCCGGCTTCCCCCTTTACACGGCACGTCGAACGGTCCCGGAAGAACCTCCACTTATCCTATCAATAATTATGATAAATAATTGTGGAAAACAAATTCTGCTGGTTCCTATGGATAATATGACTCTTGCTCTGTGCAGTCGTCGAGGTCTCGTTGCTTCATATAAACAAACAAATGAAGGGGAAACTGAATGATAAAAAGTGTTATCTTGGCTCCTAATTATCGTGGAACAAAAGTAAGGTCGTCAAAATTCGTAGAAAAATAGCAGCTTTCCCATGCATTTTCTCTCATTTTGATACGACCATTTTTTCCTAATTGTTTTTTAGTTTGAAAAACGTTGTTTTTTGACGCCATTTTTAAAGGTATCACACTGAAAAAATCGATTTTCCAAAAACGATAATTTGTAGTTCAACTCTTTGACTATCCAAAACTGTTTCGTTCATTGCTCTACGATTATCCGTAGGGCAAGAAATAACAATCTAGTGGGACACTTTTTTTAGTAACAAATTAGATTGTTGCTAACCTATCAATTGGTTTTCAACCAAATTGAAACTGTGGTTTCTACTAGTTGAAAGCTTCCCAAATTCACAGTTGCAACCCCCAAATGCATTTCAACATTTTTTACTAGAGTAATGGAAAAAACGCCTTTTTTCAAATTCCGAGCGCAATAGTTAAGCAACAAATCGGAATATCGAAATCGGGCCAACGCTAATCGATAGATTTTTCAATTATCTACAACTTTCAATCCAACTTTTTTTCGATCCAATCGATAGTTTTCATTATATAAGCAAAAAACAGAAAAAAATTATGATTTCCGGCATTCAACCGCTAATTGTTGCTAAACGCACGGACAGAATCTGGCGCAAACTTTAGGGGATAATAAGGACACATGTGTCTGCCGGAATCCACAGCTACTTTTCGGGTAGGCGAAAATCGTCATTTTGGGCTCTTGAACAGTTAATTTGATTGGATTACTATGGCGTCAGTCGAATGTCGTAATTTTGAGAGTCGTTTGGGTCCTGGCTTGGCGTCTCCTTACTCTTTGCGTCATGTCCAGTCTTGGAGTCTTGGGTCGTACAGGTTGGTGGCCTAAGAATGTCCATTGGACGTCCATAAGATATTGTTTGGATAAAAACTGGATGTCCAGTGGATGTCCAAAATATCCCATTGGATATCCACTGGATGTCCTTGTGTTGTGTGAGAACTGGATGGACTGGAAGGGATACAAATTGAAATAAAATTGATGCTCAATATCATGTGTCATTTATTTGTCCAACTGTAATAAATAAACATATGTATTTACAGAAAACACAGTTTGACACGTGACGAAAATCGAAATAATCTTATTCGTGATATGTATGTAATCAAACACCTATATAAAAATGTCCACATGAGAAATATCGTTTTCCTTACACAGTATAAACAGTGAATGAATGCCTATTACACAAGGTAGAGGTGGTTTTGGAGATTACCCCCAGTTCACGAAAATAATTGCACAAAAAAGATGAGGCTCTATTTCGGCCAAAGAAGCTGCAGAATGGTGCAACATAGACTAATTCAAACTGACAGCATTCAAGAGCGATTTTGCTTTTCCTATATAAGCATGAGTTTTTAATCACGCACTTGATTGTCTCGTGCTTTCAAAAATAAGTATAACTAACAGTTTGCAAAGTTTTGCCATCCAATTGATAACATCACTTTTTAGGTGGTAATCAGATGTTACTTTCCGTGAAATAAATTCATTCATAATTTTATTTCTATCCAATTTCAAGGTATACATAGTTATTAGATGTCCTCTCAACCAGATGCTTCATAGAAAATACATAACTAGTCAAATCTTACAATAGTCTATTAGATTTTTATGTCTAAAAATAATCATGCCTGTATACATCCTTGGTACATTATGAGTTTTCCCATAGTCTTACATAACTAATAATATATATACAAGATGTTATTTACAAGGTAAAAGTACATGGAAATTTACATTGCAATATCAGTGCTTGAATATTTCACAAAGAAGTGAATACAAATCCAGTTGCAGTGTAATTCTTCCGATTGAAAAAACATGGAATATTTTTTTGTGAATTTATTTTCAATACAATGCTGTAACAATGCCAAATCTACCACACATCATTATTATGTGCAAAAAATAGAAAAATTAATGCACATTCGCCTTATTTGTTCAATCAGTTACGAATTCTTTAAAAATCAAAATATTTTTACAAATGATTTCGAACTATTCTGAAGCCTGAAATGCCCTGTGATGTTGGAAGCTGTTCACCAATTCGAATAATATGAAGAGGTTGAAGTCGCACAAACATTTCAGTCTCTATACTCGAAGGAAAGCAAAGAACCTATATGCATATTGAAGACAACAGCTTCTAGACCTTTAAATTTTTTGGCAGTTGCAATTTATTCATTCATATAAACATGTATTATAAATTCGATTTGTAGATACTATTACAACTTCTTACCTAATAATATTTAGTCTTAGCTTCTAAGAAATACTTCTGACTAGAGAAATTTACAATCCCAGATAATGTGGGTAATTGAAAGATTTAATTTCATTGTAAGTGAACCGCAAGTAGTGTCAACTACTCTCAAAGGTATGGTACAAAAATTTTACAACGAAAAACATCGAATCTATAAGGATTTATCGATATATAATATTTGAGGAAGCACATAATTAAGAGAGAGGTTCTTAGACTATCTAGAAGGTTTTCCGAAAAACATTTGCCTTCGAATTGAAAGGGAAAATGGTAAGATACATATTCTTTTTTTCTCAGCAAACCGATTCTATCAACTAGAATGGGAAATGAGAATTGTTATTACAGTACTTGTACAAAAAACTGAAAACATTAGGTTATTGGCTTAGTAATTTTTAATGAAAATATGTTGTTGGTTCCATGTGAACGAGTAAATTTGTTGCAGGGGTCCCAATTTATGATTTATATCTCACCGACTATATTTCAAATCGTCAGATTGAAAACGGAATAATATTATGAAAAACTGATTTGAATAATTGTTATAAAATAAATTACTTTCCCATTTTGAGTTCAGGGTTTCCTCGTCAGTGTAATTTCTTGGAAGAATCGAGAATCGATGAATATATCTATTTGTTGTATACTTCACAGAAATTTCTTCTGTAACAGAGCAAAATTTTCAAATGGTAATTTTTTCAAACGTCTGGAAGAACCTGCTCAATGTTTTTTTAATTAATATACCTAGAACAATTTCATGCAATAAATAAATTATAGTGAAAAAAAGTCAAGAATAGCTAGTTACAAATGCTATTTGGACATAGTTTTCAGAGGTACTTGGTCAATCCAGTATCGATACATACATTGAATATTCATTTATACAAAATCTTCGTAACCTTACACAAGCTGACGAAAATACCAAACATTTTTTATACAATTGTTGAGCATACTTCAGGGCTGAATTTATATTACATTTTTTTTAACCTACAACAAATTTTAATCAATATCTTCCTTATGTCTACTGAACTTCTCAGCAAATGTTTTTCGAATGGATAAACTTTACATTTTTATAGAACGATATGATTAATATTTGCACAGCTATTTGTGCGATATCACAATGGGTTCATTATGTTATATATACTCGAGAAAACAACACTTTGGAATTTATTGACGTGCTCGAACTTGGAAATTGTGCCCTGACAGATTTGAAAGCCCAAAATTGTGTGAATTTGTGTAACTGAATTACGTGGTAGTGGAAAGAATTATATTTATAGCTTCACAAAATACAGGAGGAGAATATCCAATTGCGAGCGTTATTCCTTTCTCGAGTATAGAGAGAAAAAGGAAAATGGGGAACAATAGTTTGCACAGTCTCTTATGCTACAAGTATTACCTGTATGTTAACATTTAAAATGCTTTAAGAGGAAAGGTACATCACATACATTCGGAAACCTAAACTGAAATTCCATATAGCAGTCTAATTTTCATTTAACACTTTTTTATACTTGCGAATTGGGCATCGGCATGTATCCCAAGTTTTTCCTTTGCAAGAAGAGGTGGATCTCCGAAAAGCGTGGTCGGTCTGAGGCGTTTCTCTTCCAGCACTCTCCCATCAAATCGTAAATTTCTCTAGGGCAAGCCGAAGGCCTAGGTAGATACCTTTGGCATCCGTCGTTCTGGTACCAATGGTTACTATTTTCTACTACTTGTTCACTGGTCAGTTCAGCATATGGTTGCTGGGTACAAAGCATCAGAATTTCCCAAAGAGTAATTGCAAAAGCCCAAACGTCACTTTTCGTAGTTTGCCTTCCCTGTAAACATAAAACGTACTATAGTCAAACAAATTATATGATTGCGATTGTGGTGCAAAGTGAGATACGTTCTCCCTGAGCAAGAATCTCCAGAGCAATTCGCGCTTAATATAGATGAATATTTCTATATCCAATTGGTTAAGACTAAAGGGTGTTTGAATCGTAAACATGACAGAAAAAATATATTACTCACCAAAAGTAAAGCTTCCCATGACATCCATCTCAACGGCAATCTTGCCTTAGTATCGCTTATGTAATAATCGTTTTCATATCTATCACAGTACATTGCATGGTCCGATACTTTCACGGTGAAGTTCTTGTCTATCACGCAATTCCTGGATAACATTGAAATGGCATTTAATTTTTCACAAATTTGATCACAACTGAAATCAAATTTTTGACTATTGTCTTTTATTAAAAATACCTCATACGTTTCAGGGCTCATTTTTTCCTGAATTCAAAATTATGACTGATAAAATTAAACATTGTTACGTACGAGGAGAATAAGTATAGTAGTTTTCACAATAAATGGTATTGACTGAAGGATTATAATAAAACCAATTAGACCCTTGAGTTGTAAAATCCGAGATGCACATCATAAATGTAAAAGGACCGGATTCAGGTAACTTTGTTTCTCAGAGAGGGATTGTGGATTACAGACATTAATAGCAAATATTTTATACCCCAACGTACAGAATAGGCAGTATGTGGCGTCCGTGGATAAAAAGTAATAGTGCTTCTTCCGGTGGTTTGTTAAAGAAGAATCACTTATCTTGTGACGCGAAAATCATTATGAAAATGTGTATAGTTCCTTCCTTCAGCAAGGATATAACGCGGGTGCTGCAGCAAAAGTAACCGCAGTAATTTGACGAAGGTGCCTCTTACTTCAGTTAGACGAATTGTTGAAAATTCCATGGAATCAAGAAAAAAGCGTAAAGATTCCGGTGTCACAAAAAGTCTAGACGACTGGGAAAAAGATCTGATAAGGCAAAAAATCTACACTATATATGTACGATGAGCAGCGTGTCCCTACAATCAAAAGTCTGAAACAGCGGCTCATCAATGACGAAACTCACATCAACTGTGGCCTCACTACTCTTTGGCGAGCTCTGTCTGCAATGGGCTTTAAATATCGCAAAATTGACAAGAGACAAGTAATAATGGAATCCACACGTTTAATAAACTGGCGTTCTGAATATATAACGTCAATAAGAAAATACCGGTCTGAAAATCGGCCAATACTCTACTTCGACGAGACGTGGTTTGAAACGCATGACACCCCTTCCAAAGGATGGTCTGATTCCTCTGATAAGTGTAAAACGAAAGCACCATCAAATAAAGGGAAGAGAATCACAATATTACACGCAGGATGAGAAAATGGTTGGATCCCAAACGCTATGTGGCTTTCTGCCAAAAATATTAAGGACTCTTGTGTTCATTATCACGAAGATACGACAGCAGAGCTTTTTTAAGATTGGTTTGAAAATTGTCTGTTACCCAACATTCCGCCAAACAGCGTTATAGTAATGGACAACGCAAGCTATCATAGTCGACAATTCCTGGCTCAAAGAATACGAAATTGGAGATTCAAAACTTCATGGCTGCAAATGACATATATTTTGAGGAAAATTATACAAAAAAAGAACTTTTACAAGTGCTGCAGTCATTTTCTTAAAAAAAACGTATGTTCGTGATACAATTGCAGAAGAATTGGGACATACAGTGTTACGACTACCTCCCTACTACTGCGTGTTCAATCCCATAGAGCTTATGTGGCACCAACTTAAATCGAGCGTGCGCGGAAAAAATACTTCTCCGACTTTAAGTGGTAGTGTGGTAGAATTAATCAGGAACTGTATGAATGACATTCCTACCGAGAGTTGGAAAAGTTCTGTTAGTCATGTTATAAATGTTGAAAACTCGTACCTTTCTGTGAATTGTAACATTTAAATAAATTACTTGTATATCTCCTACATTATGCAAAATTCAAATTTCTTAAGTTCGACCCTGTAGCACATTTGCATCTTTTACCAGATGATTTTCGAAACAATGGGATTGAATCGGGTAGTTTATGGCAGTTAATAAGCCAATAGGTACCATTTACTATGAAAAATACTATACCCTATTACGCAAGAGCGAAAAATTGCAAGCACGAGGCAGTAGCCGAGTGCGGTGCACGTAGTTGGCTTTATCCTCGAGTTGGCATGAATTTTCTAAAAATATGATTTTCGATTCGATTTATAGAGAATTAGGAGCAAAAATTTGCTGAATTTAGTTTTTGGATAATTGAATGTATTCTTAATTGTAGTAAAAATATATTTTTCCACTCCCATTATTTCAAACAGTTCTATACGCATTTGACAGCTGTTAGGTGATAGCTCATTTAGAATACACGGGTAAGGCGTCTGCTTCTGGATTTTTGAAATGATGGGACATGTAACAGTTAACCTAATAATTCTGCAATATATCTTAATGAGAACATTTGAAATTCATTTATATCTTCTGAATCCTTACCTAGCTGCTAAATCCCTGTGCACCAAATCCAAGCTCTCCAAATATTTCATCCCAGAAGCAACTTGAGTTGCGACGTAAATCAGACATCCATAACTGAAAAAAAAAGTGGAAAATTAAATATGGATCAAAGCACGTCTATAACGTTGCGGGATCATTTTTTCTCCGAGTTTGCCGACATTAAAAAGGAAAAGTAAACGAGAGTGGAAAATCACTCTCGGAGAATGCCTCATAATGTGCGAAGTTTTATAGATATTAAATTGAAAACTCCCTTTGAGGTGCCAGTTCAAAAGAAGTAACCGGCCTTTGATGGGTATAGGAGTAATGTTTTCATTTCACGGATGATAGCAAACTGATTTTTTGATAGTTGCTTGCGTGAAATTGAAAGTAGTCTGCATCGAGAATGCATAAAAATATCAGAACACAAATTCAGCTTATTTCCTTTGATTCAATCGCCACAGAATATTATTGATTATTACTTTATTTAGCAGGGAGTTTAAGTAAAGCTAGGGATTACATGTTGAATAGTAAGACCTCGGTAATCCTAGGTTCGCATGGGTTATCGTACGTTTGGTAACAATTGCTGGTCAACGAATACAAAAAAATGGAATTTTTGTGGTCGACTGTTTGCATGTCTCTACCTGAGTGACATCCAATAAATAGTGATTGAGTGAACAGCAATAGTTAATTGAATACCAAGGCGAAAATTGCATCATTTAACTCTAGCGAAAAATATTGTTTACAGTGGCTGGTTGAGGAAGTATGCGGTTTTGTTATCCCGTTGAAAGTGAGAATCGTAGATAAAACTGTAATATTTTTTGTTTGACTGTTTTCATTTCGTAGTTTAGGTTCTCCTCAGTAGGAAACTTTCATTAGTCTTCAATATCATAGAGGCTTTCAGAAACATAATTTTATCTACGGCTTTTCATGATATACCCTAATTGAACTAGAGTATTCAAGCTCTATATTGGGTAAATTTGTAGAACAGTGCAAGGTGAAATTTGCCATTCATCTATTACTTCCCTCAAACATTTTAATTTTTATTTTGAATGTTGAAAGATGAAGTCTATACATATAATAGCAGTAGTCTATAATAGTACATTCAATGTTTGTTATTATTTATTAAATACACGCTTGGTGTATGTAACCGAATTTTTAACCGAATCAAGTGATTTTGTTTCACAAATTAGTGCATTTCATGCTGCTGTGTCTTGAACATATCAAAAATGATACACACGAAATACTGTATATAAAAACTGTAGGTCAATCATTTCTGGAAAGGGGCCATTCATAAAATACGTTCGCATACAAGGGGGGGGGGAGGGGTCGGGCCAGCGTGACCACTTTTGGTAGAAATCTACTTTTTTAGTGGATTTCTGACGAAACTTGAAAAATTTTGTTATGAAAGAAATATTCAGTAGATTTTGGTAGAAATCTACATGTGCAACATCTTCTAACGAATTCCTAAACTCGTCAGATTTTTTAATCAAATCTATAGTGACTCCATCTTTGCGAATGAATTTTCAATTGAGAATGCGAATCAATCTTGTTACAGTACACTGTATTCCACTATACGAATGAAACATAATAAAGCGATTTTTTACTGTTTCACTGTGTTTTTGAGCATCGAATCTTCTGATTATGTAAAATATGTATATTATTTGTGGCCATCCATAAATAAATATTTTTAATTTTCAGAATTTGTGTACTATCATTTGGAATTTATCATACTCAGCAGGATGGGAGGTCTTAGTTTTTGTGACGAAATATTTCTAGGGGGGGTTACAAAAAGTGTGACACAGCGTGACAATGGGGGGGGGGAGGGGGTCAAAAAAAGCTGATTTTAGTGTGACGTATTTTATGAACGGCCCCAAACTCACGATTTTAATGATATAAACAATTTGATATACTTTGATTCGACAAAACATTATTTTACTCAAATAATGTTGATGGATTTCATAAGTTTCATAAGTCGACTTGATAAGAACTGATATTCCGAGAATTCAAATTCAGTAGCTACAATCAAAATTATTTCATAATTCCACTCGCTGTACTCTACATGAAACATCGCATGAGAACGCGTATATCACAGAAAGAAAAATAGAATAATGACCGTATTTCATTAGTGCAAAAGCAATTCATCAGTACGGCTTTTCTTCTGAAATCTCGCCCGTTTGAGTTATCATGTCGCAGCGGCATGCATGCCGTGCGATAAAATTGTGGCATGCATGTATGTTATGGATTGATATAGTTCGGCGGTATAGACCGTATTAGTTTGGCTGGGATCACTTGGTGGTTCAAATTTTTGAAATTGGGTATTTATGGGACTTCAACTTTGTACTAGAACTACGCAATACAGAAATAATTCCGAACATATAAGCCGCGGCAGCCATTATTTTCTCATAATTAGTCCGGATATTATTTGAAATTGACAATAAAGCAAGTGATTTGGATGTCTTTTCTTGACATCAGTAGATTTATTTAGCTGGTGGATGAGTGGGGTTAGGTTTAATAACTGAAACCACTTTTATTTCGTTGCCAACGTTTCGACTTTTATAAAGTCATCCTCAGGGTATTACAAGGTTACAGTAGATCAGATATATATATGTATATATATATATATATATATATATATATATATATATATATATATATATATATATATATATATATATACTTTCGATTTTTGAATGGGACACCCTGTATATTGTTACATGATCGGTTAGGGATGATCATGAGGAATCCAACGATACCAGGTTTTATGATGTTATCTCCGATGACTACGGAGATATCGCCATTCATTTTATTCATAAGCTCAATGAGTGGAAGAGAGAATTGGATCAACCTGCCAAGAAAAGTTTCTCTCTCCTACTCGTTGAGCTTATGGATAATATAAATGGCGATATCTCCGCAGTCATTGGAGATAACACCATCAAACCTGGTATCGTTGGATTCCTCATTATCATCCCTAGCCGATCATGTAACAATATACAGGGTGTCCCATTCAAGAATCGAAAGTTAATGTCATTTCCGGAAAAATTGAAAGTTGTTTTTTTCTTTCAGTTATGTCGAGAAATGCTGTTCAGTGAGCATATTCAATGTTCCGAATTTCAAAAATACAGCTAGAAAAACAAAGGAGAAAACGGGGGTGTACCATGAGTCCTGTGTCACACGGTATATATATATATATTAAACAGTATCAAACAGGTCCTACGAGTACGAACTAGTACGTAATTCGGACGTGACCTCGACTCTCTTCAAACACTACCACGAAACCGGACACAAAATTGACTTCAACAACACGAAAACCATTGCCACAGCAAAAACACTCCACTCCAGAATCATTCGCGAAGCAATAGAAATTGAAAAAGCCCTCAATGCCTCAACAAACGAGACGACTCACAAAGGCTCCCCAATTCCTGGAAACCATTATTATCCCTTCGAACAAATCCATTAATTAATCCTTCTCAAACCAGACCTGTATACAGTCCAACAGTTTCAACAACGTCGGATTCTCATACAGCTATAGATACCATCCCTTTATCCACCAAACCACAATCTTCACTCTGTCAAGTTGAGTGCTGGGGGTTGAGGAGACTTAGGCCTCGCCACCAAGTCAAGAAAGAAAAAAATTCCAGGCGCGGTTCAACCGGAAGTTCTAGAGAGCACATATCCGACCGCGGAAGCCTAGCCGACCGCGGAAGCCAATCCGAGCACATATATATGTATATAAATAAAAATATAAAAAAAAAATATATATAAATATATATATATATATATATATATATATATATATATATAAATATATATATATATAAATATATATATATATATATATATATATATATATATATGATGAGTTGTTTTTTCGGGTTTCATTCCGTGTTCTGTGGTTTTGATCCCCTGAAGGATAATTGTCACAACGTTTCGGCAAAGTCTCATTTGCCATCTTCTAGGTGATGATTGAGTTTCGTCCTCCGAACTCGAAGTCGAGTGATATATGAATGAATATGAATATGATAAATTGTTATATATTATAGACGTCCTGAGGAAGGCAATAAAGATTGCCGAAAGCTTGACGAATAACAAAGAGTTTTCTTTGTGATATAGCCCAACACAACTGACTGCAACCCCAAAAGATTCACTACATATATATATATATATATATATATATATATATATATATATATATATATATATATATATATATATATATACAGTGTGCCCAAGATAAGGATGAACAGCATGGGGATCTCGGTAACCGTAAGAGTTACACGGTAGGTCAAATGGACAAAAAGTTGCGCAATTAAGGGGTCAATAAATAGATGTTGAGAAATCCCAAAAATGTTGTTTACTTCCGGAGATATTCGGGAAAAACCGAAATTTGGCGATTTGGTTTTTATTTTTTTCCGAAGTTATTTGAAAAGTTTCGAAAAAACCAAAGGCACTTTCTCTTCTTTCACTTGCCACTTTTTTACCTCTACAAAATGGCGCTCACAAAATCTCCGTACAACGTTAACAACTTAAGCTTCGGTTTACAATACTGAATTCTCTTCAAGTTTCTCGTATAAAAAAAAATTGATGATTGTGCTATAGTGCTTTTCCAAAATTGCACATATTCACATTCTGATATAACTCAATGCAATAGGTAGTATTTCAAGATTGTAAGAGAGAAAAAGATTCATGTGCATCATAAAACTCACATGCATGTCCAAAGATAATTACTGCGTACTAATACTCTTGAACGATGTCCATATTTTCTCTAGTGATTGGGATTATATTATCTGGATTCAGCCCCATCCGAACAAATTTCTGGGTGCGCCCATGTTCCCGTGTACACTGTACAATAGAACTGATACGGATTTGAAGGTAATATTGGCTTTCATCTGTTTTTTTAATCGCTCTCATTGATTGGCCAATGCGTAGCTATATTGAGCTTGTAAATAGAAGTGAACCGCTCGCCTAGTCGCATATAAAAGAATGCCAAGATATGAAATGGTCGATGTTGAAATATATGAAATGCCACAGAATGTATAGTTCCAGCGAACTGGGGTATCCGTTTCAGCTTTTATACTATGCCATATATTTTTTATTCGAACACTGATGGAGGAGATACGATTGCTATGGACCGAAATGGCATATTTATGGGGCTCAGCGCTTTTTTTGATGAACCAATGGCTACCATCAATTATTTGTAACGTTTCGCAAACAAACGGTATGATTATTTCATTATCATAGATACACTGCCGGGAAAATGGCCATTATTTTTATTTTATTTCATGAGAAAATAATGTGAAACGATTTGTGACAAAAATAAAGAATTAAACTGTTTTGTGAGGAATTATAGGAGGGAAAGAAGAATAGTATATTATGCAACGATCGTGTAATGATGGTTATTAATATATGAGCATAAACCGGGATACGAAACGAGCCGAAGGTGAGTTTCGTATGGTTTATGCGAGTGTATTAATAACCATTACATGAGAGTTGCATACGCTATTTTATCTACACCCAATAAATAATGAAGAACCAAAAATATTATAATATTAGGTATTTATATTGAACACAATAATAGTAGGTAATCAATCGTATTTCTTTGAAAAATTCTACAGAATTGAAATTGATGGTATAACCACGGAAAATACAACAATGAGAAAAAAAAAAATGAAAAAAAGTCTTTGCCGAGATCTGGAATTGAACCCGGGACGTTTGTAATCACTGCCCGCGCCGCTGACCATTCGGCCATGAAACCACATTTGATTTGAACGAAAATAACAACATATGTGTTGCATTTGTCGAATGAAAAATATAATCCTTTCGATTGTATTTTTTTCTTGCCTAAGATATCTGTGGAGGAGTCGCTGGTAATTCTTCTGGTAATTATCCGTTAAGCGGGCTCCATAGTGAAATTGAAAAATTTTTGGTGGAACTTACGTATTTCGGCCTCCTGAACAAAAAAGTCTAATAAAGTTTTTGGGGCTCGCAACTAGTTTCGGAGATACGGCCCCCCAAAGACAGGAAATCGGGGTTTTACATCTATGTTTGTTTCTCAGCCAATTCTGCTCGAAATTCCTCCTTCTTTCTATCAGCATAGCGATGCGCGTTCTATTGTTTTGCTAACCTCGAATTTCTATGACGATTTACCTTTTAGAGTTTTGTTGTGAAAAATGCTTATAATTCTATTGGAAAGTGATGAAGAAGGTGGTATAGAATGTGGATATTGTGCTGATAAAAAGAAGGATGAATTTCGAGCGGAATTGGCTGAATAAACAAACATAAATGTCAACCCTGAAAACCCCGATTTCCTGTCTTTGGGGGGCCGTATCTCCGAAACTAGTTGCGAGCCCCAAAAACTTTATTAGACTTTTTTGTTCAGGAGGCCGAAATACGTAAGTTCCACCAAAAATTTTTCAATTTCACTATGGAGCCCGCTTAACGGATAATTACCATTCTTCTATATCACTACTATGAGACATTTTCATTCGATTATCGAAAATTGACTGAATTCTTCAAAAATTCAATACCTACTGATTTTGACTTGACAAACGTCAAAATGCAGAGCTTGCACATCATGCTTGATTGAAAAATAATGGGTTTCTATTGGTTGAAAATCTGTATCGTAATGAAAATCTGTATCGTAATGGATTTCATTATAAAACGGGTGGTGGGCATATAAGTGTATTATTAGAGTACGGGTGTAGATAAAATATATCATCTTTTGATTGCACCGTTTTAATATGAGAAGTCGGGATTATCGGATGACTTCAATATGAATGAACATTGCTAGTCCTTCGAAGAATGGGCAAAATCTGGTATTGTTGAACACGCATCTGATATGGCGAGGAAAAACTATAATTTTGGATTATCTTTATGATTTTCACAAATTCTCAAATGATCCCCACTGAATGCACATATATTTGTCGAATTTTGAAAATAAAAAACGAAAATATGTGCTGAAATTCATTCAAGTATGCCTATAGCATTATTGACTACGAGCTCATCATACTGTTCCAAGGGGCCAAATGACTCAGCATTGATCATGTTCGAAACGATGCTGACATGAAACACTAACTTCTAGCACTATGCTGCCAGTTTCTATCGCTATAATCAACTATACACAGAGAAAAACTCCTTCAATACGGTTGAAAAATCGGCTAACGATTTCTTGAGATTTTCAAGTCGTAATATTGGAATATGAGCAAGAAAATGTCAGATGAAGTATAGGAATTCTTGTAGAATGAATGTTCGACATTGAACATGAGTAATATAGAAACATGTCTCGAAATTTCCAACGCAGAATATTTTTCATGTTTGAATTTCACATTGAATGATCGAAATAACTTTTTCTGAATGCCAGGATTTAGAAAATAATTGAGATACAAAATTTTCATTAGTTTCATTTTTAATATTCCTATAACATTATCTTTTATACCCAATTAGTAATTGAGCTGAATATTTCCCTCCTATGTAAAATGTCCCATAAGAGCAATGCATTTATCGAAAACTTACAGCGGTAATTGCATTGTATCAAGTCACCATAACAACACATTTGAAACCGTATCGCTAGACGTCAGTAAACAACACAAATAAATGTCAGTGTCAGATAGACTTCAAAAATAGAAAAACATTTCGCGTTTAGGTGAGTACTCCATACAATCTATAGAGGAAAGTATAAATGAACAAAAAATAACATTTCCTTGAGAATTTCTTTATTCGTGAAATATTCCAATGAATTACATTCGTGCATGAAAATGATCAGATAATTTTGCATGCAAGCGTGATAATATCTTATACAAATTGCATTCGGTTATTTTCATATTTCGTAAAAAAGCCCTCGTCCTACGGACTCGGACACTTTCACCAAAATATGAAAATAAACTTGCAATTTTTAGATATCACGCTTTCTTGCAAAATTATCGGTAATTTTTATGCACTCGTGCAATTATAACCGAAAAGAACTCATATGATATGATTATACATCTGTATGATACAAGTAAGCTTCAAATGCATTGGTTAATCTCCAGGTGGATCGGTACTTTCCTCGATTACAATAATTCCTCTGCAAGAAATAAATTCAAATAAAATTCATTAAAGGCGCATACGTGTTCGATAAAAACAAAGTTGGCTCGTAAAGCGCGAAAGTTTCAAAAAGCTAATTGGCGCAGCTTTTAAAATAGTTTCCGTTTTTTCTTTGTGTTTTATGGTAGAACTTTATATTAAATTCTAAAACTTGCTAACCCTAATTTAGAACACTGCTGTATGGAAATAAAAAGTCCTTCGGAACTCCTCGCATCGAAAATACCTACGTACACGGCGATAGACTCAAGAAAGTATGCATGTAACTATTGCAGTATGAAAATATTAAGCGGAAAACAGGAATAACACAAATTCATATTTCTACCATTTGTCATCACAGAATTTGCTTTTTGATATTCCTCCAAATGAGCGACGTCGATTCCATTGATTTGAATGACAATATCTACAATAGTTCAATTATCTATTGTAACAAATTATCCATCTCTGCGATGTAAAACCAGCCGGTAAATAATGAACGTACGTCAAAGTACCATTTACCGAAACATCAAACAAACCAATATAGGATCAGACCTTCCTTGTACTAATTACTCTTTATTGGATCCTGTTCATTACTCAAAGGATTAAATTAGTTCCGGAATTGAAATTATTCGTATCGGACTAATTCAACAAAAACGGAGCACAAAAGAGATACGATCTCATAATGGATTATATCACGTGACGTTTGTCCTGTCCTTTGTTGTTCACAGGGTAGATTCACCTTGTGATATTACGTTTTATTTGATTATTTTTGTCGACGAACCTTTAATCAAAATTCGGAACGAGTGCGGGTGTTCACAGGACAAACCGGTCAACTCCATTTGGATTCAGCTGTGCGGATCACTTTAATTTAATCCTTTCACACTTGTTTAAACGTGCAGTAACAAAGTGTAGCAGAAGAGGGGGTGAATATTTATTTTTATATCGCTTTCAGCAGTTTACTGATGATTTGAAAATCTATGTAGATGTTTTAATATCGAGTAGTTAGCAGCCAGATTCTGGTGAAAGAGTGATGAATATAAACTATAATTTTTAAAGATCTCTAATGAAACGTAACAAGAAATTGATTACATCTAAGATATGAAATTCATTTCTATTTTCTTCGTTCTTCACAGTACATTAGCAAGATGCATTTTTTCGGTGGTCCAGCTAGTAGACAGACCAAAGACGATTCCTCGTTGCAACGAACGTTGGACTATCTCAACCATCTGGAGCATTTTCAAGCTGAGTCATTCTTGTCAAAGCCAGCGGATGGCAAATCTTTACAAAAAATACTATTTTCCATTTAGAATCCAGATTTTTGTTTGATTATGGACAGTAGGTTTGGAATCATTGCATCCAGCTCCATGAACACTGAATTCCGTGCTTTATATCTACGAAATGCAGTTGAAGCCAAGAGTTGTGGTTCGTCGACAAAAATATTAAAGTTAATTCCGACACAGGTGAGCGTTTCGGAAGAGGGAATTCCCAGCAATGCCGAGTGAGGATTTCAGAAAGAGAGATGGAGTGGTCGAGCAAGATTAAGTACAAGGATATTATCATATACTGAGTCTGAGCCGAGCCTCACACATCGGCAGTATTCTCTGCAATCTGAAGCGGAGATGACCTAGCGATCTTCTACCACCAGAAAGTCCGACCTGGACCTAAAGAACAAAGTCTTACTGTACCGGCTAATACTCAAACCTGTCAAGAGCTGACTTCAATCTTTTGTTGGCTTTATTCCTTTTGAGTACGAAATCGATCTGGGGCACACTCATGTGAAACTTGCGAAGTGAGAAATTCATTTATTATTTGGTTTCATTTCTTCTGGAATTTGTGATCAGTTATCGAGCTTACGTCACCAAGTAGTGGTCGATAGAACAAAAATACAGATGTTCGTAGGGACCTATCTATTTAAACAAATTTATCTGGTTGAATTTCTTTATATAGTATACAGCTCAGTAGTCGATATTACTATTCGTACCAAGGGAATATGAAAAATTTAAATTGATAAAATCGTAAAACTACTTTATGGTGAATTTGATTCTGAATTGAATTCCGAAAAAACACAAGCATATCGAAATTTTAACCAAGTCATATATACTCGATTCTTCATAGAAAGTAAAATATAATTCTGGTACCAGAAGTGAGTTTTTTGGATTAATATGTCTTTCTGCCAATTGCTATTGATTAACTCCCAGAAGTGACTTTCTTGGATGAATATTTCCTTTTGCGAAATGCTATTGATCAACTATCTCCATATGGCGGGAAAATAACGGAATCTGATCTGTTATTGGGTCGACGATAGTTCTTACATTTTAAAAGTCACATCTCTGCTCTCTTCCTTCCGTCGATATCGCAACACTAAGTTTGAGATGCTATCTGGCGAAATGCATTATTGCTGGATATTGAAATCGTCTTGTATACAAGTTATGGCAATAATCAAGTCGCTTCCTGTATTCAAGAAGCTGTTTAAAAGAAAATTTTTTGCTAAAAAAATTATCCTATCAAATTTGTCTATTTCTAGTCATGTGTGTCGAAATAACCAATGAAACCATCATTACACTGATAACTACCCATGGATAGTTTTCACGGGTAGTTATCACTTATGTCATGACATTGCTAAGCAACCAACACAATAAAGTTGTTTGACATTTCAGTAATTCAATTTATTTCGAAAATGTCACTTCCTCGCTTTGGTGTTCAAAATGATGCGGCAATTGACAAAATCATTGAAGAAAATACACAAAAAATACTGTCAATAGTAAAAAATACACTTGGAAAATATTTATGGAGTTTTGTGACGCCAGAAAATATGAATTGGATGGAAATCGTACTCTCGAAGAGCTTGCATTAATACTCAAGGATTGGGCGATTAATATGAGAAAAAAGGATAGCACAGAGTTTAAGGAGGCTACTGTTAAAACCGTATGGAATATAACAAGCAAATTATTACAAGAAAAGTATTACAAGGAGTATAATATCATGCTAGACCCCTTTAAAAGTGTTGCATTCAAACAAGCGCGGAATGCACGCGACGCAGCACGAAGAAATTTACAAACAGATCCCACTAAACGCAAAACAAGCTCAGTACCATTAACTTCAAATGAAATGAGTAAAATTATAAACTTTTGGGATGAAAATACCCCTATAGGACTCCTACGCAAATTTTATCACATAGCAGCGGTGGAATTGGCTTGGAGAGGTGGTGAAGGTGCTGCTTGCTTAGTTGATTATTTTCATATCGAAAAGGACAACAATGGATCTCCAACTAATAGGATATAATACAATCCAATTTTCAGTAAAACCTGCCAAGGGGGTTCAAAGAACTGCGCCTCTAGCAAATGGTTAGTTCAAAATAGTGATAACAATGCTTGTCCTGTCAGATTATTCATTAAATTATTATCAAAACGAGGCACAAATATCAAGACAAATAGACTATTTTTAAGGCCAAACCGTCACTGGAAGACAGGAAGCGATAACTGGTATGACAATATGCCTCTGGGTAGAAATATAATCAACGGATGGACGAAATCTGCTGAAGCAATTGGCTTGGATACGAAACAGAGGAAAATAACCAATCACTCTAATAGAGCAACTGCAGTCAGTCAACTAGCTAAGAGTGGAGTTCAAGAACAGCAATTGTTGAAAATTACTGGGCACAATAATGGAAATTCCATAAAACCTTATTTGAATATTGATCAGGAACATCATAACCAAATAATCAATAGTATGCGTGGAAACACCTATGCAGTAACCGAGGCAAATACGGGTCTAGGTAAATTATTCGAATACAGTTTTTCGAAGAACAATTATCAGAATACAATTAATCGAAAAACAATTCTTCGAAGAGTAATTCTTCGAAGATAACAATTATTCGAAAGCAATCACTCGAATTCGAAAACAAATTTTAAATTGTGTATTAATAAAAATATCAAATGAATCGAAATGAACCAATACGGCGCCATCTGCCCCCCAGAAACTATCGTTTGTTTTCTGCAAACGAGTGTGTGATTGGTCAAAACTTGTGTTAGCCACCCAGACATCACGTGATCTGGAATGCCTAATGTGACTATCGTAACCTAAACCAACCTTACTAACCTATCAGCCTAAACGAATTTCAATTATAAACTTTCAAATGATGTTTGAAAAAATTTGCGACCTAATCTAACCCAACCTAACTAACCTAACCAAACCCCAACCAACCTACCCTAATCTTCCGAAAACTAACCTTGCCAACCTTAGCTAACTAATCAACTAACCTCAGTTCACCTGACCAAACCTAACTTAGCCTAAACCAACCTAAACTAACATAATTAGGAATTACAGATACTTGCCAACATCTTGTCAAATGTCATCTTGTCATAACTTCCAAAGGTATGGTTTCCGCACAAAAATTTCGATGGTTATGATGATTTTATAGTGTTCTGAATCATCTGGTCAAATTTCAAGAAAATCGGTGAGGTTACCGTATTCGCTACCTTTACCTCTTTCTATCTATTTTCAATTTATTAAACTAAAATAATTTTCGGATAATTTTTTTCGAATAATTGTTTTCGAAAAATTGTACTCTTCGAATAATTTTTATGTTCGAACAATTGCATTCGAATAATTGTATTCGAATAATTGTTTTCGAATAATTGTTTTCGAAGAATTTACCGGCTACCGGCAAATACAGCAAGATCAACGAAATATCATTATACGAATTGTTCTTTTAATGACTGTGTGTTCAATAAATAATTTTGTTCGAATTGCAAAAAATTTTCTCACCGAATATCCCTCGAACATTGATAAATAACTCATAATTTTATCACAACTTCCTCAAGCACGTTATTTTAGGTAACATCCCTCCACCTTCGGCGTCGGGATGTTACCAAATAACGTGCTTTCGAAAACTGTGATAAAATTATTTCGTTAGTTATCAATGTCCTTGGGATATTATAGCTGATAATGCAATACTTATTCATCAGATCGAGAAGCAAAGCACACATAGCAGTACAAAACTGTCAAAATAACTCAATTCGATTCTTTCTCATTTTTCTGAGTATGTTTTCTAAACCAAGATTTTGTCTATAATTCATCTGATGCAGCTAACGTTATCACCTGTTCGGACCCTAGTGTGTACCACACACAGACTACCTCTCATAAATTTTTGATAGGTCACGAGCAATAATTTCCTGCGCAAACCTGCGCTGCGGTTCAACTCTCGAGCTATAGAAACGTCGACAGGCTCTATTCCACTCTAATATTAAACATATCAAGGCGGAAATTACTCGACGTGATCCCATAATCCTTTCGGCGTTTGGAGCATCAAAATATAATTCGAAACGCTCTCTATTATATTTTGAATAATTCACACAGAGAGCTCCATTTGTATTTCTGCTAAACTCAAAAGGCAACATCACTGCAAAACCGTTTTCATGTAATTCGTGAACAGTTATTATTCAAATTTTGGAATAACTGATAACGAAGAAATTAATTATTCATTTCGGGAATTTCTGTTTTTGTTGGGTTTGAGCGATAATGCAAAAGAAGTTTATGGTCTGGTGCATGTATACTATTGTGACATTTGGTATGAATGAAACTGTCGATGATGGATATTGGTTTGTTTGCTTTTTGGATTTTCCTAGCGATCAATGAAGGCATTATTCTGAAACAAACAATCAAAGGATATCTCCCGAGTGTTCGAAGATGAATTGGTTTGAATATGTGCACACACAAAATTTTTATATTATTTTAAAAAGGGTAAGATATTATATTGAGCTTTTATGCACGAAAGTGTTTGCTCGAAAGCAAAATTTCAAGCGATTGATTCAAAAACTAATGGTGGATTTATGCAAAAGAAATCTTCAGTTCAATTTCGTGAGAAAATATTGGCATTGTCATTCGTATCTATCATAAAGTATTTTATCACAAAATTATTGTGATTGAATAATAAAGGGATACTGAAATGAATTCGGAAGCTGGAATTCAGAATATAGTCGTTTCGAGAATTAATCTGGGTGCAAAACGTTGAACTGTTCGACGTTTCGACCTCCATGCTGGAGTCACTATCAAGAAATTCAAGACATATCTCTATCAATACAGCAATGTAACCAATCAATCCTCCTCGGAATTGACTAGCTAAACTACAATATTAACTTCGAAAGCCCCTTCCGCCTTCGAGTTACTGGTATATAAAATACTCCTTTTTATATCACATATATCACCAGCCGACCCTCCCTCATTTCGTTGGGCGTTAGTTATTTTTGTGATGCAATTATGTTCTTAGTGTAGTTCTTAGTACTAAGTTTTATCAGGTCCATGACAAGGCTCTGGATTCTGGGCGCACTAAAACAGTGTTTAGAAGTCGAAAACGTTATAAACAGCTTTATTTACCCCGTTAGTCGATGCGTTTCAATAAATTACGAGCACCTCTTCCATCAATTTCAATAGAGAATGAACGATGAGATTGGCACCTTCAGTGTTAAAGTTGAAACTTTTTCTAGAGATCAATTACCCTAACACCAAAACTGATATTTTGGCACTCGAGCACGTTTCGCTAACAAAATTAGCACCTTCAGAAGAAAAAAAATTGATACTGTATCAATTTTCTTTGAAAAAGTTTCGATAGAGGATATTCATAATTAATGTGAGGTTGATGGACCAGAGCATTACGTTGTCCCACACAAACTCTTACCCCGTTTATCACCCACTTAGAGGAATGATTTCGGAAAACGCTTTCTTATCGCATGCCTACCTCATACAAAAAAACACTCTTCAAGTTTCAGATATCTATGATCAGCGTTTTTGGCTGTGTTTTGATTCACCACCAATCACTTTCTACCCTCTTTCAACTTCGTTAAGGTAATGAATTTCAATAAACTACGAAACTTGTCTCTCATCAATTCTGTTGAAATATGTTCATGCAATATTTGAAATAGATTGGACCATGGCATAACGTTGTTCTTTACAAAGTTTGCTCCCCGATTCCCCCCCCTAGGAGAGGGATTTCGGAAAACCCTTTCTTGTTGGAAGCCTACGTCATACAAAGAACACATCTTCCAAGTTTTAGGTCTCTAAGATCCGCGGTTTAGGCTGTGTCTAGATTAACAAAAAAACCTTTGTAGTGATTCAAATATGAAAGGTAGCTATTTACCACCGATTTTTTTGTAGAACTAATAGAGACCAACATCTCGAAGAACATTATGTTGTTCGTCCATCACATCTCGCCCGCTTTTCTCCCAATTCATTTATATAAACTACCGTACCTCACTGGATTTTTTTGTTCAATCATAATAAAATATAGCCTATATATCTGAATAGTGTATCTCTCTTTTAGTGAAATAATTCTCATGATCGGATGGATCAGTATTCCAGAAGATTACCGCCTACAAACAAACAAATGAAGTAAAAAACGAACCTCTTGATAATATTAATAGAGATTCGTATAGATATACCAGTAACTCGGAGGAGAAACAGGCTGTTTAAGTTAATATTATAGTTTGGTTGACGAATTCGTCGCGTGTTGATTACTTAGATTGTTGTATTGATAGAGATATATCTTTAGGTTCTTAATAATGACTCGTGCGTTGGGGTCGAAATGTCGAACAGTTCATCATTTTGGAAACGGATTAATTCCCAACAGGACTATTTCAAAAAGAAATATGTTTTTTAAAATCAGCCTCTTCCATCGGTGTGTTTCAGTAGTTCTAATCCTATTGTCATTTCTCAATGACAGAATAATTGACTGGGCCGACGCATGCGTAAAAGCAAATCACCCATACTTTCACTGCGATGAATTGGATTTTCTGTGGTTGAAGTGGAAGTGAAAATTTTGGTGCACAAATTGTTCTAATGAAAATGGGATATTTATGTTTATTAGTGAAAGTGGAACTGAAAGTTGAAGTGAAAATCATTGTCGCATAAATTCACTTCTAGATATCGATATTGACAATGCTTGTAAGCACCAGTCTCTAGACTCTAGAGTCTAGATGATACATATCATTGAACTTCATTATTAATGCGCAAGATCCGATGATGAAAATGAGAGCAAATTTTGACTCATAACGATTTTATTCTATTATATTAATTGAGATATGATTCGTGTTCATTGTATTTGCAAGTTCTGGATTTGTTAATGAGATGATTTTCCAAATCGAAATAATTGGTATTTTGTATTTGTCCGCCTCAAATTGTCTGAAAGCTGAATCGAAGAACCCAGCATCCGCAATGACTTTAACCTCAGATGAAAAAGGTCATTTACTGGTTTCTGACAATAATACTCAGACTTCAAACCTCATGAAGGAGATGCAAATATACGTCCTTCTTTTGTCATATTTTTCTCATATCCCGATTGGGCGAATGATTTGAAATTTATTAAACATATAAATGGAAGATTCGTTCATGTTCAGAACATTGTATATATCTCAATTCATCGTTTTGAAATGGAGCAATCCCATACCAAAATTAAGAAATTTGGCATTGGGAATCATTCTTTCCATGAACTCCATGCCACACAGCAATTCAGTTTTCCTTGGTGATCAGTTGTTTTGATATTTCATAGACATTATAACTAATGGACTGGCCTTTATGACAGTTTTCCATACACCACGATGCGGAATACAATAGAGAGAGAGACGATAAACATATTGAAGCGATAGTGTGTAGGACAGAATGATAATTCTAGACTTGAATTACTTTATCCTTCTGAATCTTCCTTTATCTGCCTCATTGAGGAAGGCATTCGCTTAGAGGTTATACTTGAAATATTTTCTTTTGCTGACTCTGTAGTCCTCTCTCTCTTAGGGCCAGTCGATTAGTTATAATGTTTATGGGACATTTGCTCAATTTTTGCTCAGTGTTCGCCTGATTTTTATATGAGAACGATACCTAATGTATGTTTTATTGTTGCACTTGATTACTTTATAGTAGGTAACAACACATCAAATTACTCGGAAGAATATACTTCATTTACTAGGGTTCTTAATTTTTTGTAAAAGTGAAAACCTATAAATATCAGAAATGAAATACATCTTATCGACACCCCAACCAACCAAGGTTTTTCTCGAGAAGTGAGCGAAATGACTGTACATTTTTTCTGATGGATTCCCATTCATGAAATTTTTGTGAGAACTGAGACTTGTGAAAAGAATTCCCAGTTATCGGAATACTCTGCGTCATGCTCAGTTTGCACTTGCCCTGGGGCCTCTTTCATAAAAGTACAAGTCTTGTAGCTAAAAAAAGGAACACAATTTAGATACAGGTAAAACACGGGTAAAATGAATCATTCAGGATTGTTTCTCGTGTAGCTATCAGACTTGTACTTTTATGAAAGAGGCCCCTGGAATACTTGATACTCAATTCAACACTGTCTTTCGCGTGCCTGAACAAGCAATGAGCCGAAATTTTTCCACCTAATTCTTTCATGAATTGCGGCAGTCTCGTTTTACAAGACTTTTCATTAACGACGTTTTAATTTCAGCAACGGCAATTCTTCCTTATCCCGTCCAGAAGAGGAATCACGATTTTTATCCGCTAATTGATGTAGTTACTCGACTACTACTATGCAGAACGGCGAGAGAAAACGTGAAAAAAACTTTTTCCCGATTCATCGTTAACGACTAGACGGTTTATTGAAATTTTTCATAAGGAAGAATTATTCGGTAATTAAGACTCCAATACCCCCTCGTAATACTCATCGAAGGAGATAATAGTCCGTGTTAATGGGAAGATTCGTTTTTAGCGCTCAGCCGAGCAGCAATAATTCAAAATGGCGCTAAAAGTCGAGAAATGTTGGGAAAACTTCGGGATTGTTTGATCAGAGGGAAGTGCTGGATCTTTCACCTCTACGGAATAAAGCAAGGAGTGGAAAATCAATAGGGAACATTTTATCGAAATATCGAATGGCAGTGTACGTGGTGATAAAAATTAAGGGCATAATTTTGTTGTAATGAAATAATATGTACTTATAGAATTTCAGTGTTTTTTAGGTAACGAAGAGAAAGGAATTATTTCAGGTTCATATAAAAAATACATTCTTACTGTAAAGATACGAGTCTTGAGAATAGAAATTTTGAACGAGACGCATGAAATGAGTCGACTATATCACAATTCAGGAATAGTTGTAGTTGATGGAATGTGAAAAGCAGTGATGTCCCTACAGTATTATTGGAACAAAGTGAGTCTCGGTAGTGTAGTGGTTAGCATATCTGCCTATCAAGCGGAAGGCCGGGGTTCGAATCCTCGCCGGGCCACCGTGCTGGGCAATCGCACGTTAAAAGGTAAGGCCTCGTTAATCCATAGCTCGCACAAGTTTCGACTTCTGAGGGTTGACGTTCGTCAGCTGGTTAACGGAACGAACAATTTTAGAACAATTTTAGCTGGACGCAGAAAAAGTAGACAGAAAAATCAGTTGAGTAGAATAGTTACGAAAGGGAATGAACTGACACAAAATATAAAAAACACGAATAATTTTTATAACAGGATTATACATTCACGAATATTACAACAACGAGCATCTCAGAGGTATATCTAGTAGACTAGTACGATCAAAGAGGAATAGAATACACACCAGAAATCAAGTAGGACCACTTGACGAATACATATACATAATTAAGTACTGCTTTATGCCTGGTAAAAACCTTCGATAGCAAGTTCTATTTCAAAAGGAGTGGACGAAGAATGCAGCGGCAAGATTTGAAGGTTGGAACTGGGGCGGCGATGGGGAGAGGGGTAGAAGAGAATTGGCGTAACAAGTGCATAAAACCAAACAATTCCGTTTATATTCTCCAAGAAAGTGGAGGTATAACTGTAACCCCTGGCTTTTCCTGATCGCCGCCTCTGGAAGAGAATAAACAACTGAAATTTCAAAAATACTCTAGGAAATCTTATTATTAATTAAGAAAGTTATCAATATAATATTTACCAAAATGATACATACCCAGCTGAATTTTAGGAAGATTAGTCAGAGAGATTGAAACAATACCGAATTGAAAATGAGGTATTCAGAAAGGAGCTGAAAATCAAACTAGTAGGATTGGGAATACTAGATGTTGCAATATATCTATTTATTGAAAGAGGACAACTCTAAAGACCACCGTGTATCAAGCGACACCAACAGACCAAAACGAAGACGAAGACCAAGAATCAAATTGCAGACTGAACAATAAAATAAGCTATAGCGGTGAAAGTGATTATAATAAAAATGAAACTGAATGCATCTCTTCAGTACTGCAATTTGAAGAAAAATTAAAGAATAATGAAAGGAAGTGGAGCAAAAAAACGTTTCCATGTGATTGTTACTGAAACAAGCATTTTCTACCTGACGGATTCCAATAATAGAACGGCAATTAGCACCATCCATCCGTTGAAATACTCGAACACAAGACATATTCGATGAATTTACTTTTTTGACAGAATATCATTGCCGTTGCTCCCCAGGAAGATAGGGCTTACTTGTTCAACCCTTTCGACAGATCTATATGAGTTTGGCAGTTTTGTCTCCTAGGAAACATCGCTTATGTAGGGTTCAATTTTTTTATATAACATATTCATTTTCTCAGTTCAATAAATTTAAATTACCTACCCCTAGATTCTAATTTTATGTTTCTATGAACATATTTTGTTTTCAAGGAATCAGAAAAAAAACGACATTTTTTTTGAGTAGTTTCTAAGGTTTCATGCCACTGGAAGAATTAACAGGGGACTGATATTGGATAGAAAAGTTCATGAATTCATAAAATCACATAATTCCATTATTATTGAAAATATCATTGGTCAATAAATCCTCAAAATATAACCTCATCACCGGGCTGAATATTTCCTTCGAACAAGGATGCTATTCAACCAAACTCAACAGATTCAGGGGAATAACACTGTGGAAGAGATGATCTTTTCTTCAGTATGACACGCCAGTAATAAACCGACATTTGCTGCTGCATCATTCAGTGACATAAAAAACGTCTGAATGAAGGGGATCCAGATTTTGCGATCATGGAAAACGATCCTTGTTATGTAGATAATCAGTTTATTCGTTGGTCGACGAATGCTATGCACATAAAAACTTCTCTGAGCCAGAATGTGGAATTTTTATGAACAGAAATAAAATAATAAAAACCCGGCACCAAATCATATAATAGAATTTTTCTGCGAACAATATGCGGAATTCAACGTATTCGGAATACTGTACGTTATTATGCTCATATTGCTTTGTTGAGAATTGTTGGGTTATTTCGATTCAGGTGGAGATACTTTCTCATTCAGAATTCGACGTGCACGTGAATTTATATTTGTTTGTAATTCGATTTTTTGTGGATACAGGTAACGCTTTTTTCTCTGTGATCGTTTGATGTTACTGTGTGAAATGTTGTTACGTCTGAAATTCACATTAAAATTATGAAGAATTCGCACACGTTATTTTCAACAAACACGATATAAATTAACATTCATTCCATTATGTGAAACAATACATCGAACAAACAATTACATTTCAAATATTTGACCGAATGAAATATTTGCATTTTCATCTAGGAATAAATTGAATTGATTGAAAGCTATTTTAACAAAACAGAAATGAACAATGAATAGGTTTCACCTCGAATGATCATTTGAACATATCCGGTAAAACTTTCAGATTTGATTTCAAAGAACAAAAAAATGTCAGGACAGAACTAACCTCCAATTAGTTAATTTCAGTAAAATATGAGATTGATTTGATTTTATCCTGCGATATAGGTACAATCAGAAAATGTACGCTGAAAATATTATTGATTATCTGTTTGTATATTTCAACAAATAGTAGGTTTGAAAAATATTTGAAACCTGGAAAACTGAAAGCAAGGCGAAAATACGTGGGATATTTTTCTCTGATATCATACACACAAAACTGATCTCAGTGAAATTCTAGCTTGGCTGTGATTTTAGTTGCCGAAAAAGTTGTCGATTTTTGAATTTCTAACTTCATACTTGGTCAAAATAACACACTAAGGCTTAGTATCTGATGGATCATTACAGAAAAACTCTTTTCGAACTTACATTATTGATTCATCAGTTGAAATCTGGTGGGCTGGTTGCTCACACTTCGGTATTAATATGAGTTTCCATTTTCCAGGTGACTTGATATTTTTCTGGTAATAGGGATAGTAATGGGAATAGGAATAGTTATAGGTATAGGAATGGAAAAGGGAATAGGAGTAGGAGTAAGAATAGCAATAGGAAGAGGAATAGAAATAGAAATAGGAATAGGAATGGGAATGGGAATAGGAATAGGAATGAGAATAGGAATAGAAATGGGAATAGGAAATGAAATTGGAATGGGAATAGGAATAGCAATAGGAATGCGAATAGGAATATGAACAGGAATAGAAATAGGAAAAGGAATGGGAATAGGAGTAGGGATAGGAACTTTCTGAATTCTACATATTCTTATCCTAAAGATCAATAATTGAGTTGGGATACTTGCTGTTGTCCTCCTCTCTCCGTTAAGCTATAAGTAGAACGCTATGTGAGCATGTTCAGGTCGAATTGAATTTCTTTTCGTGGACGAAAAAACTCTTTCGAAGATATCTCATCTTGAAAATAAAAATATTCAGCAAGACTAACAAGTCAAGAACGGATTGTTATTCTTTGTTTTTATTTTTTCGAAGCATATAACGACAGAAACACAGAAAAGATTATTTTGTTTTTGTTGTAAGGATTGCGTTGGTGCAAGGAAGTAAGGGTCGGACCGTTTCAAATGTATTATTCAGGTACCGGAAAAGAACAAAAGAGATGTTGTCCATAATTAACCAACATCGGCGGAGCCGTAGAAAACTCCCACAGATCGTCTGGTCAATATCGAATAAAACAAATAGTATGCTCGAGAGGAGTCAGAAATCGTGTACGTCAATTCAAATTATAGTAAAAAGTTACATATGAAAAACTGATAACGGTCTATTGAATTCGATGGCGTTAATCATGATTTGAGAAACTAATATTGCAAAATACATCATTTCGAACGTAATAGTATATTTGGTATCAAGAACGATAAGAACGTTTTTCTGATCGAAGACAATTGTTTAGGGGTTAGGGGGCATAGCAACAACTACAACTATTGAATTGAACCTGCCGATGAAAATCTATATTAACAAAACTATCACAGTTGCCTGTACGTTTCTCATTGACAACGGGTTTACAAAACCGCTACACGTGTTTCCCTATACAAGCGGAAGACTGGGGTTCAAGTCCTCGCCAGGCCACCGTGGTGGGTAATCACACGTTAAAAGGTAGGGCCTCGTTAATCCATCGCTCGCAAAAGTTTCGACTTCTAAAGGTTGACGTTCGTCAGATGGTTAACGGAAGGAGAATTTCATAACAACAATTTTACAATAGCTTCCTCAAGCAGTTTTTTTTTTATTTGCTGGTGAAATGATTTATGTTTGCCGCAAATGATATCATATGTTATGAATGTTATTAATTGATGAAACATCAAGAAAAGAGTTATTTCTTTCGATTGTAGAATAGATCAAATATGAAACGCCTTTTGCAAGAGTCCACAAAAGGGAAAAATCTATTATATCAGACTGAAGATAAACCTACATCCAAGAAGAGAAGATTATGAAATATACCGAACCGAGTAATCGACATCCAAATTCTAAGCATTGAAACAGTACATACGATTTTCCCCAATTATTCCAGTATAGTAGATCTATGATTTGCATACAGCTTGTTTCATACGTATTTGCAAGAAAATGACATCTAAATAAAACTCATGTATAAGGCATTGCCTTAAAATGAAGAGGTTTGCATGCTTCAGTTATTTCTCACATGAAAGTTGTGTTATCTTCTATTGTATGCTTTGCAATATGCAGCTTCTCGAAGTTTATTTTCGTGAAATTTGGCGTGCCGTATATTTGTGGAAATTCAAAACTCTCATCTCCAGTTTCGATAATATCAGAGACTTGCCTTGATGTATGTATATATCATTAACAAATTTCACATTGTGACATTGAATTTCATAAGACTGCGGTATTCTGATCAATTATGAAGAATTGATTTTCATCTGTTTTGCATTTGGATTGATTCGCCCCGTTTTGCAATTTTTAATTAACCCAACCTAACTTAACATATTCATTGTGGCCCTCGATGACTTTTGCAATAGTGCATCATTCGGGTATGTTCGGAGACTGCCATGATAGGCTCTCGTATATTGATTTCCAATATGTGACAGTCTTTCGGTGTTTTTCCTCCGAAGAACTCAGGCAGGTCTGGAAGTATGAAGTTTACTGAACAATAGTAGATTTCTTCGAGATGGAGCAAACTCCTTCTCCTTTGAACTGGACGTCTTGCAAAATTTAGGGAGTATCTCATAGATTTTCCGTATTTTGAATAGATAATTTCATTCGCCAAAATCTGTAATCTTCATAATCGTTATCAAGATAATGAAACTTAGACTGAACAAGTGCATTGCAGACGAGTTTGATTTATTTATGTTTATGATTTGGGATGAGCTGTCGTATAAGTACTGCTTGAAAGAATAGCCAATTGTTGAGAACTTTCGACTTTCCACTACAGAAATCAACTAATATCAATCGAAATTTTTAGGAGAATTTTCAATTTGCTCCCTTGTTGCCTTTACTTATTATAAAAAATTATGAATTCGTTCGTTCTGTATAATAAGGGGTTCATTGTTCTAAAATTGATCTAAAATTGTTCGTTTTCGTTAACCAGCTGACGAACGTCAACCCTCAGAAGTCGAAATTTGTGCGAGCAATGGATCAACGAGGCCTTACCTTTTAGCGTGCGATTACCCAGCACGGTGGCTCGGCGAGGATTCGAACCCCGACCTTCCGCTTGATAGGCAGATATGCTGAATCTACGTAGTTATTTGATCTTTTCATTTCACCATCAGGGCATAATTCATCGTTATCGAATTCGGGAAGAAAGCAACAGCAATGGCCAAAGAACAGAACAATGTGACATTACTCAATGAATGGTAATATAAACCTTCTTAACGGGTCATTAATTAATTCAAGAAAAAAAAGCGCGGTACCTGGTTGAAGACTCAGCCTCCTTCATCTACCGACTATTTCTATTGCTTCAACAACCAGTTCCTGAATTTGCCAACCACACATATGCCCTCGTGGTGGAATGGTAGTCTCTTTCATCATTCTTTGCTTATTATGATCTAAAACTGTATAGAGTTGGTGAAAACGATGCCACTCAAATAGGGCTCTTCTCTCACTTCAAGCACCAGCGATATCAGACCAATTGGGGATTTGAAGAGTTGATGACAGAGCTGCTGATGAAATGACTTTCATTCATTGGAACAGATTAAATCTTGAGAAACACTCAAGCGCAGCCTTTCATTCATGAGTTCATTCGACGAATTCAGAAATAATCTATATAAACTTCAACCACCAAATTATCTAGTTGATTATACATTTCTTACACACGACCAATTCCGGATTAGCAACTGAAAAGTGGGCCCAACTGAACGGCCGCTCAATTTGCGTCATTTTATCGAAGTCCAAAACTAATTCGACTAAAGCCTATGACCCCACAACAACATTTCACTGGCCATTCGCAACCCCAAAACTCCGGCACGGATCCCGGCGACACTATCAAATGCATATTATCCGTATCGCCGATACCCTTCAAAGCTCTCACGTCTAGAGGCCGAGCTTGAGAGAGCTCGATGCTCAAACAAAGCGCACTTTACATTCGTGATCATGGCATTCATCCATGCGCTGCTTAATATTCCGCTGATTGTTTCGTAACGTCGCGAGGTGCTACGAAAGCATTACGGGGTAATGGGCACGATTTAAGAGCTTATTGTTTGAGACTCGGGCGCAACTGATGGGGAGAGGGGAAATGACTCCCCATATGACCGATCGAAGAAACTCGATTCAACTCTTAGATCAATGAATTATTAGTGATTTAAAACTGTAAAATAACCGGCGAGTATCGCCAACCAAGCTAGTATATCCAAGAAAAGATATTGATACCGAACTTGCATTCACTACGACCTATTTTTATAGAAACTCATTGAAGGCTACAAGTCCGTAAGATAGGTAGGAAATCAAATAATCCAACATGAATCATTTCAGAACGATGCTGCTCATCGAAACAATCCATAAAATTGGGCCGTTAGGTTTTGCACGTAAAATATGTAAGTACTATGAAAAACTTAATTATCTACCTTAAACTGGAAGGTTACGACTAAAGCAGAGTTATATTTACGATGCAGAAAAACTCTTAGTCGTCTACACAATTCAATATTTGAAAGATGTCAGTACGGTGATTCAGTACATGTTTCGAACCTACATAGGTTCATCATCAGCTGAATTTACATTTGATTATGGAGATGAAAAAATTCAGTTCGGAAAAATTCATAAGGTGAAGTTTAAATAGACATTAGAAAAAATATTGTAATGAAATTATGAGTATTTTGTAATTAGGGGAATTTAGGACATCCCTAACACAATAAAAACATTAAAGATTGGTAGGCTTGGAGCCCTTGTGCCCGATATGCAATATTAGAAATAGCCACATGAAAAAAACTTTGGAAAAAACTACTACCGTTCACAAATTGAATTGAGTAGCATCTCATTTCCTACTCAATTCAATTTGTGAACGGTAGTAGTTCTTTTCAAAGTTTCTTTCATGTGGCTATTTCTAATATTGCATATTGGGCACAAGGGCTGCAAGCCACCCAATCTTTAAAGTCTTTATTGTGTTAGGGATGTCCTAAATTCCCCTAATTACAAAATACTCACAATTTCATTACAATATTTTTTCTAATGTCTATTTAAACTTCACCTTGTGAATTTTTCCCAATTGAATTTTTTCATGTCCATAATTAAATGTAAATTTAGCTGATGATGAACCTATGTAGGTTCGAAACATGTACTGAATCACCGTACTGACATCTTTCAAATATTGAATTGTGGAGACGACTTAGAGTTTTTCTGCATCGTAAATCTACTACACTCCACTTTGAGATACAATGGACTTTTACCACAGGTTAAAGCAGAGTTCATGTAGGTACGAAATTTGCAAAATTCATCCTAATAAAAAAGGATGCAAGGAAGGAAGCTACGAAAATGTTTGCGAATATCAAATTTTTTTCATATCCTGCGTTACCATTATTTTTATGCGACAGTAGGTCCTCCATGATAATATTTTAGAACCAACCATTTTCTAGAAAACTGTATGAGTATTTTGTGATTTTCTATTCTCTGGAGGAAAAATCCAATTTCCCATGTATATAGTCAATTGTACCGTGCAAACTGACGGCAAAGTAAAATGAGTAATTCGTTTCATTTGGCAGCAGAGTTCTAAATATTTTTCATGGTTGGTCATATGATCTAGGGTTGACAGTGAGCACAATTGTCTTCGTTTCGTCTGATAGTTGCTTGCTTTCAAACTTGCAGATATTCAAACCCTTGATAGTACCATGTAATCAATATCCCTAACACTAGTTCGTAAGTTCAGTATATTACTTTCTAGAAGAGATCATAACTTAGAGCCGGTTTTTGGATTCCCTTGGGCCCATCTTTGCTGCACCAGTCTAGAAATAGTGAAATGTGAAATGGTACGAGTAGTGACAAAGTGCCTATCGCATTAGCTAGCTATTCAGTTTGATGTCTGAAAATTATTTGGAATAATTCAAAGACAGTGTCCTTGGACAGGAAAAAATTTGCAGGTAGTGCTTGTCTGCACTACCTGCTAGTCTTCAGATTTAGTATCAATTTTCTCTCCTCCTGAACCTTGTTAGCGGAACATGCTCCGTTGGGGTAATTGGTCTCTGGAAAAAATCTCGATATCCCTTATAAAGATTCTTTTAATATATTTCGTCAATGTGAACATTATTTGATGTACTTTTCAACAATAATTTTGAATTTAAATCATTGTTTTTTAAACACTTTTTTGCAAACAGTATAGATCATTCATTCATACTTTTCAATAACGTTTTGCAATACTAATGATTAGTGATGATCCTCTTGAAAAATTGTAAGTAAGTGCCACTGGTAAGAGGTAGCCATTCACTTGTCGCGCTTTCTGCCAGGTGTTCGACGAACAGAGAATATCAATAGAGGAAAATGTGAAAAGAGAACGTTATTCAATTGTTGGAATGCAACGCAAGTCGGTAGAGATTGAATAATAGACAAGGAATCGAATAAATCCTTTCTGGGTTGTTATCAGGTTTGATAAGGTTTTCAGAATGAAATATCGTTTCTTTGCAACGAGGTTTATATGAAGTGCTTGGTTTACGACATGTTCTGCTGCTTTTCTGGAAGGAATGTTAAAACGCAATTCAGCCGACAGCGAAGTGCATGCTAGTTGGTCACTTTCATAAAAAACATTTTTTCTGGATTTACTTCCAAGAATAATGAAATTTTCTAGTTTGTTGCAGTGGTTCAAAAAATGGTTGCCTATCATCAATAACGAGTTCACCTAAACAAATCATTTTTGCAATGCCATTCGAAGTTGTTTTGATCATAGTTTTTTTGTTAATAACACATTAAGGAACAATTATATGAAAAAGTGTTATTTAGGTTTTCAATAGGTTTCCAAATTATGGTGCATACCTACTCATGAATATTCAAGGCCTTTTGTGCTATATAAATTTTTGTTCGTCGCACAGGACCTAGTTTCGACAAAAATATTGGATAACGTACGTATTTTGAGAAGTTAAACAAGAATTAGGAATAAACACGTGGCGTTTCCCCAGGCAGTGGACGATTGTTTATACTCACCCTTCCCCCCAAAACGTATCGAAATTTTGTTTTGCGTTTATATAGTAAAAATTGATAATTACAGCAAGTGTTATGTACCCTTATAATTGACATTAGAATAACGAACATTCAGTATATATAAATAATTATTCTGCAATGTTATTTCAAAGGAAATATTTTCGAGCGAATTACAATAGAATTCACGTATATGATAAATATACATTTTTACGCCAACATAGAGTTTCCTAGTAGAAGTGCATTTTGCTGAAATGACATTAATATTCCTTTGTTTTGAGACTCGTAATGAAATGTACAGATTTGATTCCCGACTCTGCTATATAACAGTTGTTGTCATATTCCTTAGTTTGATTTTTGTTCGGGAATGAATAGTTCTGAGCTAATAAAGTAAAATAGTAACATCAAGTGAAGTTATTTGGAATCTCTCAGGTACACAACACAAGAGGTTTAGAGAGACAAGTTAGAACATTTAAAAAAAATGTTGTAATAGTATATCAGATTTTTTCACTACGAATCAAAAATAAATATGACAGTATATATAACTGAACACAAACTCGTATTGCTCATTCTTTCAGATATGACACACATATTTTGGAAACTCGAAAAAAAAAAGATTTATTAAGATTGAAAAACCTTCTTGGAAATATATCTTGAAGAACAGTTTATGCAGCGGTATTTCAATAATCAAGACATAATTTAACGTACTTGATTGTTTAGATTTTCACTGGGCAGTTTACAAGATAGCTTCTTGTATAATGTTCATTATTCTCCAGGCGTGTTATAGTACTTTCATAATACTGTAAAACGGCTGACGAAGCTGTATTATTCAATTACATTTTCATAATTTTCCACCAAGTAGCAGCCAATTCCATCAGTTAGATACCTATAATGTTCGTATTTGATTTCTAGTAGTATCATTCGTAATCAAAGTAAAGGAACTGTTCCCTGAGTTTAAATTGTTTCATTCAATATTTCAGTTATCAATATCAATACGTGGAAAGATACTAGAATTGGAAAATGACTCTCCATGTATTTTTTTGTGATAATTTCTTTGGGAAATTTTTCAATTTCGGTGGTACATAGAAAGATTCCTCCAAGGAATTGTTGCATTAAATATATCGTGTTCCAAAACAGTTATTCATTTTTGACCATATGTTATGAAAAACATAAATGGAATTATTTTTGTGTCATTTTCGGATAGCTATTCACAGATGAAGCTTTAGCTCAGATCTGACCTATGAAAATATTCTACGTAAACGTTACCATTGAGATCAATACAATCGCGTGGTATAAAGTAACTTGGAACCATTATACTGAACTTTGACAAGTAAACAGATTCAGATATCCAAAGATTCATCTGCAAAAAAGATGAAATCTATTGATTAATCATGTTAGCAACAGAAACAATGAAAAATTCTAGGATTATCAATGGGTTTCAAGGGAAACAGAAAATTTTCTCAGTTGAATTTTTACCTACGCATTCCGTAGGCAGTGAGGCATCCAAATCTAATTCAGTTTCAACTAAATTCATTTCTCCCCAAGCAAAACAATAGAGAGTCAGAACAAGATACTGAAAAATGTTTAACTCATCATCATTTATTTCCCAAATACAGACATCTGTATGCAAAGCCATTGGCATGGGAGAAAAAACAAGTGGTAGTGCCTTAATCGAACAAAATAGCAAAAAACTGTGGGATTATAAAATACATGCTGGCGTAACAATTTTTCAACAGCTTTTTGAAAATTCATGATGAAATTTTCCTTAATGGAAGAAGAGGGATGATTTCATATGTTTATTTGCGACTAAAACATAATGTGAGTATTATATTTATGGTTTCTGCAGTATAATGCCATATATTATTCCCTTTGGGATGAATAGCGAGGGATTAATAGTCACCTTCTATTCCCTCTATAACAAAATTCCTCGAATTGAATGTTACCATGGAGGTGATATAACCAAAATCCATAGTGTCAGAGTCAAACGCCTAGGTAATGTTTGTGTATTTGTACTGAGATGAATGAAACTGAAGAATCATCCATTTATGATAAATAAATTAGTCGTGAATAAAGCAGAGTATACTACTCGTAATAATGACTATTATCCTCTAGGAATATTACTCCCTCGCCTCAGACGCGGCTCGGTTCGAAAAAATTCCTTGAGAATAATATAATATAATTCCTGTATACAGGTGTTCCTCTTCCAACTTTTTTATATCTGTAATTCGGTAAGAATATTTTACTACTTCTGGTTAAATATTGGCGTGTTTTCTCGAGTACTGCAAGATGTTTTTTTTTTAAATTGATATTTTCATTATATATGTGGTTGTTGAGGTGAAGATTCTACCAGTAAAAAAATTGTCCCTACATTAATCACAATATTTCAGATTGAAAAGGATATGTATTGCGCGCTTTAGAAGTGGGTCTAGAAATCCAGAATTCTATTCCGTACTGCATATAACAATTAAACGATGAAACTAGACATAATACACGGTTTACGCAACACTTGGATGTGTGTTTGCCCATATGGTTCGATCAGCAAAGAAATGCTTTGTTGAGTTTGGAGTTTAGTTCTTTTGTGTGTTCATTTCTGCTCAACTTATTATCAATAAGTATAAGTTCGCCATTAACCATTATTTCTATATCATTTATACTATTATGGGGTTAAAAGTTATGTTCAGAGATTTGGAAGTGTTCAAATGAAACCCATTTTGAACAAGCGGGTTTGGTCATTGAGTGAGACGACATTTTTCTGTTAAATCTTTGTGTTGCTTCATAACAAACCTTTGTTATGTTGATGTTGCCATCACGAACATAGGAGGCCACAATATCACCATCTGCAGAAAAATTTTTCAATGAAGCATAAAGCTATTTAACTGAAACCAAACTCATTTATTTCAAGAACTTGATAATTCAAATAGACATCACAAACACAACACAAATATCATCATGTATCTGAAGAGTCCATTTTGTTCAGAATGAAATACGAAAAAATAGAAAGTGAATTGTCGTTTCGCAATTCAATAAGAATCATTATATTTTTTTAAATGGTACCTATTATTCTGGTCCTCGAACAACGATAACAAATTTAAATCCAACGGCAGGTACTTTCAGCATGAAATAAACGAAATCTGCTTTTCCACGAGGCGATTTCTAGATTGTTCGTTTTTGCACCACCCGCACGTTTTAGTAATTTCGCTGTAGCTTCATAATGAACTTCTGTTTAATCGCACCGGTGTTATTTGACTCCTGTATGTGCACTGTCTATTATATTCAAGAGAATAATAAAGCGTATTTTGATCACGCTGCGGCAGTTTCAGAGAAACCTCTGCATATTGAATTATCGAACTGAAACCTAGCCAATTTCATTATGACTCGGTAAACTCAGATGCTGACATTTGATATGAAATAATGAAAAGGAGTATTACTGGAATGAAAGGGAGTTCTTTGTATCAAATTGAGACCTCCTGTGATATTGACACTGTGAGGAAGACTCGCATGATAAAACATTAACAATATAAATTCTGGAAAAGGTACTTCTGAATTAATCTGGTGTGGATAGTTGACTGACTCCGATATGATTCTATACTCAGTTCCAAGTTATGTTAATAGCCTGAGCGAAATCAGAAACCGAATGAACTGATGTAACATTTTGAAATTGTATGTATGGAAAAACGACTGAGTACAACATGAATACTATTAACTGATCATTCGTTTTTCAATGTGAATGATCGTGCGATAACAAAATTAATGAATAATAATGAATGGTCTTCTCCGCAAATCGCTAGGAATCTTTGACATTCCAGACAAAATTTCTTGAAAAAAAAGTCAAGATTTCCTTACTGCAAGGAAATGATATTCCTTATATAAATGATTGAAAACAGTTTCCATATTAATCCAAGTAATTTTATTACGAACTTCAGAGCACCATTTATTCATGTATTTTCAATTAATTAATATCTGCCGAATTTTTAACGATTTGTGGAAAATGGTATGTTCACCTCATAGGAAAAGCCACATTCCTGGACTCTGTCTCTTCATAGTCGTCCAGGAATGTAAGGCTTTTTCTACCTGGTGAACAATATACTACTATTCAATTTAGAAGGCGGGGTGTTAGCAGGTTCTGTTTCTCAACCCAATTCACGTTTGAATTCACTTATCAAAATGAAATTCAATGGACGTATGCATAAACGTAAGCTAATGTATAACCAAAGAAATAATTTGCTCACATACTTTAAGATCAACCATTATCTAAGTACCTCCACCATTTTGTAGAAAGAAACAGGCATTGAGGAAATAAATACCAGCTCCTTCGCCAATTCATCGACAAATTACGAGGCTTTGAGGAACCATTCCTTATCTATTTCTTTTCCACATCAATAGAGAAAATTCATATGAGACATGTAACATGAGTTCTACGCTTTGATTCAAGTTTAGTATATCGGGAGAAAGAAAAAGCGAATTTTATGTGATTCAGTGCTTGTCTATGTTGGCAGGGGAGTAGCTGTTTTATTCAAATGTGAATGATATACACTTATCGATAGTGTCTGATAATTTTTCGTAGTTTTTTTTTACCGAAGTTTAAAATTGACCCAACAAATCGCTTCTCTGAACTCCATTCTGTCCACAACAATGATCATGTTCCAATGTATCAATTCAACTACTTCATTAATCATTAGGTTATCACGACTCAAAAAATATGTTCATTTTAATATTCATATGGTTGAATTACAAAATGATCCTTTTTTGAATAGCTATATCTTTTGTCACCATTTTCCATGAACTTCTGAGTTCTGGCCCACATGACTCCATATAACTAAAAAAATATTTTATTCAGAAAGACTCGGGAGAATTGTTCCGTGAATATTTGATGAAAAACTTCTGCCACAGGACATGAAGATGAACTTGACCCGTATATAGGAATGATTTTCAGAAGAACGGCTACTCGCAGCAGTTTGTGGATTAGACAATGGCCCAGACGAATCGAAGGGATGCTAAGGAGACATTAGAACAAGTTCTCTCTATCCCCTACGTGAAAAAAACTTCTTACCAGAAGACCATTGGAAGTGAGAATGTGCAAACACAAGAAAAATACACGAGGAGAGTTCAGAAAATCGAAAATAGCGGAGCTTGTTTGAACAAACCATCACAGCATTAAATCGTCTGAAGCCGAGGTCATACACAAGAAGGAGCACTGGTTCAAGAGGAAATTCAAGGTTGCTGCCGACATTCTCAACAACGATGTATTCAATCACCCCAGCGTAGAAATCCGGAATGTGTGGAAATCACTTATAATAAGGAACAAAACAAGTTCTTCCCATACCCTGCATGAAAGGACCTTCAGAGAGGATCAAGAGGATAGGAGGGCTCGATGAACGAGAATTTTGAACCAATACATCCATTTCCCGGTGAAAAGAACGATCAGCGCACCCTCTTAGTAGCACCCGTGCGCCTCATTATTAGAACCGCCCCCTTCCCCCACCATAGGGAATTAAGGTTTTTTATAATCTACCATACCTCGAAATGATGTCAGTCATCACCCGAAGACGAGAGTTCACTCAACTCGATAAGGTTTCAACTTTTGTTCATATTTCTTAATCTGCTATATCATATTGATATCTCAATTTTTTTGTCACAATATTATTTTCTTTGAACAATCAAACCTTTAGTCTTATTTTTTTGACCGAAAAATCTATTTCAACCAATTTCGTATGTATTTGATTGCCTTATTATATTCGATTTTTATAAGTTCTTTGTCCTTTTTGCTCAGTAACAGGTTTCAGTTGATAATTCAGACAATGGAAGCCTGAAACAATACCAACAAGGCAATTCATTATTATGCCAGAGATTGATTTCCAAGAGGAAATTATTTTTATTCAACGTGGTAACTTTTTGGGGTTTATTAGAAGTCTCCCATTCTACACTGTTATACCGTGTGACACAGACTCATGGTACACCCCCGTTTTTTCCATTGTTTTTCTAGCTATATTTTTGAAATTCGGAACATTGAATATGCTCACTGAACAGCATTTCTCGACATATCCGAAAGAAAAAAACAACTTTCAATTTTTCCGGAAATGACATTAACTTTCGATTCTTGAATGGGACACCCTGTATATTGTTACATGATCGGCTAGGGATGATAATGAGGAATCCAACGATACCAGGTTTGATGATGTTATCTCCAATGATTGCGGAGATATCGCCATTTATATTATCCATAAGCTTAACGCGTAGGAGAGAGAAACTTTTTCTGGCGGGTCAATCCAATTCTCTCTCCCACTCATTGAGCATATGAATAAAATAAATGACGATATCTCCGTAGTCATCGGAGATAACACCCAAAAAACCTGGTATCGTTGGATTCTTCATGATTATCCCTAACCGATCATGTAACAATATATATGGTGTCCCATTCAAGAATCGAAAGTTGACGTCATTTTCGGAAAAATTGGAAGTTGTTTTTTTCTTTCAGATATGTCGAGAAATGCTGTTTAGTGAGCATATTCAATGTGCCGAATTTCAAAAATATAGCTAGAAAAACAAAGGAGAAAACGGGAGTGTACCATGAGTCTGTGTCTGTGGTAGGATAACAGTTCAAAAAAGAAAATAAAAGATTCATCCACCACAAAATGAGTATATTATGCAACGATCATGTATTAATAACCATTACATGCGAGTTGCATACGCTATTTTGCCTACACCCGGTAAATAATGGAGAACTATAAATATTATATTTTTATTAGTATTAAACACAATAATAATATATGATAATAATCGATGGTATTTCTTTGAAAAGTTACTAAAATTTGTGAATAAAAAAATACAATAATGAGAAATTGAGAAAGGAAAATAATAAAAAAGCGGATGCCCGAGACCAGCGTCGAACTCGTGTCTTATAGTGTGGTCTGGTATCGCCACTACATATCTTACTGCAGTGGTTCCCAAAATTGTTTGGACTATGACCTATCCAAAACAAGTTAGAAAATTTGGGACCCACCTCCAGGAAATTCAAGCGTTACCAGTATGACTAAGGGGATTTTTTAAATAAAAAGCAAAGTTTAAATACAGTTTTCAATACTCAATCGAATAACTACATCGAAAACGAAAAGTTATTTCATTGGGAAGGATGAAATTGTTTTCTATGTTTCCATTTTATAGTTTTGATATCAACTTTCACTCGAATAACTTTTAATCTCAGTGATATGTCCAATTTATTTCGGCATTCGAACGAGCCACTAAAAATTCACTCGCGACCCATATATTGCGAAACCCTGCCTTACTGAGTTTTATCGAAAATGTAGAGATATCGTTGATATAGTTTTTTTGAAGTGAAATATTCTGAACTACATTTTCTTTCTACGATATCTATGGAGGATTCGATGGTTATTCTTCTATATAATAATAATAATAATATTCATTTACCAAAAATTTCAAATCAAGTATACAATATATATGAAATATAACGATGGTGAATAAATAAAAGAAGACCCACAAAAGTAAAACTTGTGCGTGGAAAGAGTATTAAAATGTAGAAAGTATAACAATAATAATAATGATGTACCTATATAAAGAACACTCCTATGTTGGACTATATAATATTAACAATATAATATAATACAATAGTACCAATATTAACTGATATAAGATGATTTTCCCGAATAAATAGGTGGACCCACAGAAACCTAGGTTGTGCGTGGGGTTTTCCTTGTTTATTCAAAAATTTTGCTGTTTGATGATTTGATGACATTGTAGGGTTATTTTATTCTATTTTCAATTTCGACTTCAACAAGGGGGTAATAACCCACTAATTTTCAATTAATTGTTCTGTACTCATATTATATCGAGAATAACTTTTCTGTCGAGATTCAATGTGTATAATTTTAGCTTTTTTCTAATTAAAGTGATAGAGTTCGTGTGAATGATGAGATCCCTGATACTTCTTCGTAAGAGGTTGAAAAGCCGAGGTGCGAGGTAAGTATAACATCGTTGTCCTACCGCTTTTTTTGAGGATTTCATACGAATATCGAAATTGCTCTTTTGTCTTGTTGTGTATTTATGTTCTATCGTTTTCAATTCGTGTTTGTTTCTGTATAGGTTAACTAAGATACTATAAAAAAATGATTGTTTCAAAACGAAGCATTTCGATTCCTTGTATAATTCGTCTGTAGTATACCTATACGGTTTCTTGAATATTATTTTCAGGAATCTTCTTTGCAAAATTTCAATCTTTTTTAGGTGGATATCAGCTACGCCTCTGTATCATTATGAAACGGGTTATGGACATATTAGTGTATTATTATAGTTTGGGTGTAGATAAAATTACTTTCAAACAGAACTGAAATGTGTTATTGTTGTTGCTAGCATATACGAAGACTAGGCGAGAATGTCCAGCTGAATTGAATCCACAGAAGTAGTCTAAACTATCTCATTCACACGACCTCTTCTCGAATTGATTTCCTCCACACACGTTCACGAGATCCACATATTTCAACCTCTATCGTGGCGTCGCTAACTGAACAACAATAAACACAGCAATACAATCCAAGATGCTTCTTTATCTCCCCGCAATCATCCTCGTACGTATTCGCTTTGCTCCATTTACACGCTTTTCTTCACAAACAATGTCTCCGCCTTCGAGGCGACACGCAAACACACACGAGCGTCTGGAATTCATTAGCTACGAATGTTATTAACTGCTAATTGCTAATGAGATATTAAGGGAGTTATCCTCGCTATCTGTTTGTCTCCGACGTGCGAAGAGACGAGAGCGCCGGGGAAATATTAGCAGGAAAACCAAACACCGTTGATGGAATGAGCGTAGAGATGTTTTCGATCCGAGTTGTCGTTTCGAGAGAATTAATGGATTTTATTTTTCGATATCGCGGAGGTACTCGCAATTCAATATCCAGAAACTTATTCGGGTTGTTTTATAAGCAGTCCACTAAGATGGCTATATCTGGTGCGATATTGTTGCAGACAAACCTGTAGACAGGGTGTAGTTGTTCAAAATTACGCCTTAAAGGTGCGCTTGTGGTTGAAATTCCTAAAAATTTTCGAGATCACTCGATCCATGGAACACGTTGTTGCCAATACAGATCACAGAGAATAGAACGCGAGATCAGTCTGACGTTTGATGAGAACAAACTCATCTTCAATGACTTACCACCAAGAATAATCTCACGTTCTAGTATTTTCAATAACCATTTGAAAATTTCCTAATTATCATAAAAAAACACAAGAGAAGTTTGCTGGCAACAACATTCCAGATTGTGCACGCGTTCTGAATATTCTATTAATGCGGTGATATGTGTTTTAAATATTTTCAGTTCAACCCAAAAGATTATAAAAAGTAATAATGATTTCACCCACCAGAAAAATGGCATTTTCTCACTTCACACATCCATAAAATTTGATCACAATTCTCACTGTGTGAGCGAATACACGCGTTAACGTGAATAATATTCGGCTGAATTGTGATACTACTTCTAAACCGAGCTTTTGAATTGAGATCACAATATTATATTGCTCTAATGAAAATATCAACAATCATATAATTTTTTCAGCACATAGACCAGAATCCGCAACGACATAGCCTGTTGAATCCCATGTTCATTTATCAATAGTGTGATGTGTGTTGCCTATATTCAGTAGTCCTATTTGAATATTCTCACGACACAAAAAAAGACAGAAGTTCGCACATGACCAGAGACATAGCGCCAGCAGATGCAAAATATCGTTCGCTTCAGAAACAACACAGAGTTTTTGTGAGTTGTTATCGCTGGTTTTCCGTTCGTGTGGACGAAATACATGTCAAGTCGGACATCGCGGCCGTATTAGTGCCAATTTGTTGTTATATTTGCTCAAAATACTTTTGAACTTTCCTGTTGGAACCAAGTTACCACCTGGAAGCGCTTCCGAAGAAGAAAAACGAGTGTATCACCTCACCTAGTCCTAGGAGTTTGGGTAAGTGCCCTTTTCTGTCTTCGCGGTCATAAATCTTAATGCATTTTGCACATACACACAAAGCTTTTATATCTGTAATCGTGTCAGCCTGGGAAAAAGCGACAGTTCGTCTTTTCTCTTGAATTAAGTTATCGAAGGATTCTAGATATCTTAGCTAGAATAAAACATTGGTCCTAACGAGCCTGGATAGTTTTTTCCCAGGAAACATCCTGATTATAGATATTTTCATTTGTCAGATTGATTCATTGCTTGAGATTCAACATTCCTCGTTTCGAACCTACCGGCTCTTTATATTCGTATATTCGTGACAATAAGGTCCAAAATCGCTTATTTATTTATCGCTCTAGCTGGCACACTGAGAAGCAAAAAACAGTTGAAGTTTCAAGAATACAGTTTCTGGAATTTGTTATTTTTTTTTATCAGTTCGAAATAAACAATATTTTGAAAAGTCTAACTATTATTACGGTAAATAATGGCTGACAAATTGAAAAAGGTGAAACTAGCGAGGACATCAGCTATAAATGATCTCGATATTTTATTGAATCTTGGCAAAGAAGCGGTAGCGAACCCTTCGAAGAGAACATTGTTCAAAGTCACTTATGATGATAGTTTGGAATCGACTAGAGAAGAATTCTTGAGACAACATAGTTCCATTATAAATTCGCTGATTTCATCTCCCGATGCCGAAGTTGAGGCAGAGAATGCAGTACGAAGGGAGTTTTTGAATAATTTTTTCAGTATTCGAGCCATATATACAGATATGTTCGAAACAAAGCCTGAAGTTGCCGGTTCGATCGATCAGTTATTCACGGGTTCTAATGAAAACTATTCTGCGGCAAGATTGCCTAAATTTGATCTAATGAAATTTGGAGGAGAGTATGATAATTTCCAACCATTTCTTGACTTATTCAATTCTGCAGTTCACGAAAATAAATCACTGAAGGATGTGGAGAAATTTCATTTTCTTTTGTCTTCATTAGAAGGGCCGGCCCGCTCATTGATTCGATTGCCTTTGACAGACCAAAACTATCAAATTGCGTACAAAAAACTTGTTGATCGATTCTCGCGTAAACGATTACAAGCTATGGCTCATTGGCGTGCCATTGAAAAGTGTCCTTGTGTAGATCATAACAACCCTTCTTCAATTTACAATTTGTTAGATGTTTTCGAAGAAAACCTTGCCGCACTTAAAACGTTTGAGTTGCCAGTCGAAAAATATGATTTTATATTAGGGTGCATGATATTGCAAAGACTGGATAGTACATTATCAACGCAATTTGAATTAGAGTATGGTTGTAGTGACATCCCCACTTATCAAACGGTTGTGGAGTTTTTGAAAAAATGTGCAATCGCTTTCGACACTATAAAATTTTCGCCTTTCCAAGAGGAGAATAAACGCAAAACACAATCTTCCTCACAAGGAAAATTTCTTGCAAAAAACAATGTTAAATTGAGTAATAGTAAAATGTCTTTTTTCAATAAGACTGAGAACAAGAATCCAAAAAAATGCTGTTTATGTAAAAATATTCATTCTTTGAACAATTGTTCCGAGTTTCTGGCTATGCAACCTTATGATCGTTACTGTTTTACTAAAAATTCGCGATTATGTTTCAATTGTCTCAGCAGTATACATACTTTAAATAAATGCAAATCCAATGTCAAGTGTCGGAAATGTAATCAATTACACCATACTTTGCTACATTTTGAAAAAACTGCGCAGAACTCTGATATGGAGCAAAATATTGAAAGTGTTCAACACACGCCGGGTTCTAGTTCAACACAAAATGCATCCTCGATTTCTCCTATAAGTGGCCTAGTTGGTATGGCATCTTGTTCTGCCGAAGTTTTATTATCCACTGTGAAAGTGGAAGTTATGGATGAGTTTGGAGTTTATCATCCCTTACGAGCGTTGTTAGACAGTGGGAGTATGTCTTCTTTTATCTCTCAGCAGGCTGTCTCCCGTTTTGGATTGAAGAGGTCGAATTTTGCATTGGAGGTCAAAGGTTTGGGTACGATGAAGACAGTTACTAATCAAGGGTCAGTGTCGTTAGTTGTGCGCCCTGTGAAAAAGTCGCAGCCCGTTTTGTTTATTGATGCCATAGTTCTACCAAAGATTTGTGATAATCTTCCCTCTGAACCTCTCCAGTCTGGATCTTGGACTCATATCGCAAATTTGCAGTTAGGCGACGATGAATTTTGGAGACCTGGAGCCATCGATTTGTTATTAGGAGCCGATGTATTTTCGAAAATTTTGTTATCAGAGCGTGTAGAAGGAAAGCAGGGGGAACCTTCCGCTATCAACACTTTATTTGGATATGTTTTGATGGGAAAAGTGAATCGTTCGCCTTTTTCGAGTATCACTGCGTTGTTTTGTCAGACTTTGATTTCTGATGATTCGGTGAAACAATTTTGGGAGTTGGAAGCCATACCCGAAGCTAGCAGAATGTCCGACGAAGAAAAGCTGTGTGAAAAAATATTTGTGGAATCTTGTGAGAGAATCGACACCGGCCGGTTTGTAGTTCCGTTGCCGTTTCGCAGAAGTTCACCTTGTTTTCCAGGTAGTCGGGATCTCGCCGTCCAACAATTCCTTTCATTGGAGCGTCGCCTTGGAAAAAATCCTCAGCTTCGAGTGGAATATTGTAAGTTCATGCAAGAATATATGGATATGCAGCACATGGAACAGATTGTCGAAAAGACTATTCCTAAGTATTGTTATTATATTCCGCATTTGTGTGTTCTTAGGCCTGAAAGTGCAAGCACTCGTCTGAGAGTCGTCTTCAATGCCAGTGCCAAACGCCCTAATCAGTTGTCTTTAAATGACGATCTTTTGATTGGTCCAAAATTACAAACCGATATTTTTTCGGTACTACTCCGCTTTCGCTTACATAATTTCGTATTCTCCACTGATATCAGGATGATGTACCGTATGATTCTTGTCAAACCTGAACACTGTGATTATCAAAGGATTGTATGGAGGTTCTCTCCTGACGATCCGCTTAAAGATTATAGATTGCGAACAGTGACTTATGGAACCTCTTCCGCACCTTATTTAGCCATTCGCACTTTACGAGAGCTTGTTATTCGTGAAGGTGAAAAATATCCATTAGCCGCACGAATCTTGCAGAAGGATTCATATATCGATGACCTTTTTGGTGGTAGTCCAACTTTGGAAGGTGCCATAAAAGCAAGGAATGAACTCATCAGTCTGCTAGGTTCAGGTGGTTTCGAGTTAAGGAAATGGAGCAGCAACCATCCGAAGATAGTTTCTGATTTGCCTCCGGAATATTTGAATAAGAATTCTTTGTCATTCGATGATGAGCAAGAAGTTTCCAATCTCAAAGTTTTGGGGCTGAGATGGAATCCAACAGAGGATTATTTTCTTTTCAATGTCGCTTCTCATAACAAACGCTGCACGAAACGAATTATGTTGTCGGAATTAGCCAAAATATACGATCCACTAGGTTTTTTAGCCCCAGTAAGTTTTTTAGCTAAACGTCTCATACAGGAATTGTGGAAACAAAAGCTTGATTGGGATCAGTCTCCAAGTGGTGATGTTGTGCGGGCGTGGGAAAAATATACTTCGGAACTTCCACTTCTTCGAGAGTTTCGGTTGCCTCGACAACTGGTACGTTTTCCTTTTTCTAGATGTGAAGTCCACGGGTTCTGTGATTCCAGTGAGCGTGGTTATTCTTCTGTTATTTATTTCCGTGTTTTCGAACCTCAAATAAGTCAACCCCATATTTTTTTTGTTTGTGCCAAAACTAAGGTTGCTCCACTGAAACAAATCACTATTCCTCGATTAGAACTGTGCGCCGCTGTTCTATTGGTCAAACTCATTCGCCATGTTGTTCACAGTTATGAAGAGGCTGTCTCCTTTTCAAGTATTTTCACATGGTCCGATTCTCAAGTTGCTCTTGCTTGGATTCAGGGTCCACCGCATAAGTGGAAAACTTTCGTCTCCAACAGGGTATCTTATATTCAAGGAATAGTGCCGCCATCTCACTGGAGATATGTACCATCCAACTGTAATCCTGCTGATGTTGCCACCAGAGGATTACAGCCATCTACCTTTCTGAAAAGTTCGATCTGGTTGAACGGTCCTAAGTTTTTATTAGATTCATCAGATTCTTGGGACAAGAATCTACCTTCTGCTTCACGTCTCATGGAAGTGGAGAAGGAAAAACGCACTATAACTTTCGCAGCCGCCATTCCTCATGAAGAACCTCATTTTTTTGAAAATTTATTGCATCGCTTCTCTTCTTTTTTCACGCTTCAGAGAGTACTGGCATATGTTTTAAGGTTTATTAATCGTGCAAAAAATCCATCTAAGAAGCCGAACGCTTATTTGAGTCTGGAAGAACTGACAGACGCTCTAATGTTGTTGGTTAAGTATACGCAACACAATGCCTTTCCGGAAATGTTTTCCAAAGGCGATTCTTGTCCGAAAATGTTTCGTAAACTCAATGTCTTTTTGTCGCGTAGAGGTCGATGCGATCACTTGTATAGCGATTGCGGAACAAACTTCGTTGGTGCCGCTAGATTGTTTAAGCTTATGAAGGAAGCGGCTGAAAAAGAGGTTATTTCATGGCATTTTAATCCGCCTTCAGCTCCACATTTTGGAGGTCTATGGGAGGCGGGCATAAAATCTGTTAAGACTCACCTCAGTCGCGTCATTGGTGATCAGATTTTATCCTATGAGGAATTGAATACGGTTGTTGTTGGTGTGGAATCACTGTTGAATTCTCGTCCACTTACAGAAGTTAGCTCGGATCCTTCCGACTTCTCTGTTATTACTCCGGGTATGTTTCTGAATATGGAGCCCAATCATGCGATTAAGTTACCTGATACTGACTTGCCGGGTATGAACAACTTCACTCGTTGGAAGCTGCTCCAAAGATTGCACAAATCCTTTTGGGAGCGCTGGAGTAATGAATATCTGCATACATTGCACCAACGCGCCAAATGGCATTCACCAAGTGATTCTCCAAAAATTGGCACCTTAGTTTTGATTAAAGATGAAAATACGCCTCCAAATCAGTGGAGATATGGTCGCATTTCTCAATTATATTTCGGCAAAGATAATATATGTAGAGTTGCCGATGTCACTACAACTAGTGGAACTCTGAAAAGGCCATTAATTAAATTGTGTCCATTGCCTTCTCAGTGATTTATTTTCAAATTTGTTTTTAATTTTTTTTTCTTTCAACTATTTCTCCATTTCTTTAGGTTAGGTTAGATAGGTACCAAACTATATTTGGTATAGTTAAGGTAATATTCATATTACTCAATTGATTTTTTTTCTCAAGTTCGATATGCAACTTTCTATTTTTTTTGAAAATGCATAATTCTTGCATTTTGGGGGGCGGGAATGTTGAATCCCATGTTCATTTATCAATAGTGTGATGTGTGTTGCCTATATTCAGTAGTCCTATTTGAATATTCTCACGACACAAAAAAAGACAGAAGTTCGCACATGACCAGAGACATAGCGCCAGCAGATGCAAAATATCGTTCGCTTCAGAAACAACACAGAGTTTTTGTGAGTTGTTATCGCTGGTTTTTCGTTCGTGTGGACGAAATACATGTCAAGTCGGACATCGCGGCCGTATTAGTGCCAATTTGTTGTTATATTTGCTCAAAATACTTTTGAACTTTCCTGTTGGAACCAAGTTACCACCTGGAAGCGCTTCCGAAGAAGAAAAACGAGTGTATCACCTCACCTAGTCCTAGGAGTTTGGGTAAGTGCCCTTTTCTGTCTTCGCGGTCATAAATCTTAATGCATTTTGCACATACACACAAAGCTTTTATATCTGTAATCGTGTCAGCCTGGGAAAAAGCGACAGTTCGTCTTTTCTCTTGAATTAAGTTATCGAAGGATTCTAGATATCTTAGCTAGAATAAAACATAGCCACTTGGCAACACAGTACGTGCACATGACTGTCATCTCAACTGCGAGAGTGACGATACCTGGCGAATTTTTTGAGTGAGTTATTACTACGGCCTACGTCATCAATTCTTTATCAAGTAGGCCAGATCGATCATCTGATTTGCTTACAGTCTTTTATGTGGAGTGAAAACACCATTATAGAGTCACCTTACAGTCCACTATTGGGATTACAGAAACGCACATTCGAACGATGTACCGAAATCGAAAAAAATATAATGTTTCTTTCTGTTTTTTTTTGCCTCGGCCTTTTATGAAATATGCCTGAGAATTTCAGAAATGTGCACACACTATACGGTTCATGAATCATTTGATACGTCTATAAATTGAACTTTCCGAAAGCAATCTCCTATACAGCGTCTCACTTTTCATGGAAATACCCCTGTAACTTCCGTGATTATCGAGGTAGGATGATGAAACTCTGAGGACCGATGAAAATCTGAGGACCGATGAAAATTCTGGAAATATACCTAAAAACTCGATGGTGTTGGAGTTATACACACTGCCCGCAACTCGCGATGGAACAAATTACCACAGATATAACTTATTCCTAGAAAAAAGTCAGTTCTGAAAAATCCAAATTTGTCTCACTCTCTATAGAAACACCTCCGTAACTTTCGTAATTAGGTAGAATTATATATTTGCAGAATTGATAGAAACACCAAGAATGTCCAGTTCTACGCTAACATCTGCGGAAGTTACGGGGGCGTTTCCATGAAAAGTAAGACAAATTTTGATTTTTCAGGTCTGAATTTTTTCAGGAAAAACGTGCAGCTGTAGTGATTTTCAGCCCATCTTGCCTCCTAGTATGATTTACCGTAAAAATGGGTTGTTTCATCGCGAGTGGCGGGCAGTGTATATCAATTTTGCCAACCCCATTCAGGTGGTAGATGCTTTTTCAGCATTTCCATCAGTCCTGAGAGTTTCATCATTCTACCTCGATAATTACGGAAGTTAGGGGGTGTTTCTACGAGAAGTGAGACACACAGTATATTACAGAAAGTTTCCTGAGAAATTAGTAGTTATCACCAAAATTATAATTAGATCAAGATCACACTATCCTTTAGAGTGAAAAGGTGCCCTTGCGACTTTCGAGAGTGTAAATAGCTCAATGACATAAGACTTCTAAAAGTTGGATGAAATAATAATAGTTATTTATGGTACTAGTGTTTTATGTTGAAAATGATTCACACGAGAAAGATTTATACCACGAGGTCGTCAGGAAACATAACACATGAGTGTTATGTTAGATACAATGTCTCATCATTAATTGATGACATTAACAATGGCAGTCATACCTGACATGTGCCGGCAATGGTCGAAGTATCTTTCCCTGCTGCGAGGCTTTGATTTGATGTGACACGTCATCTGAACCACATCAAATCAAAGCCTCGCAGCAGGGAAGGATACTTCGACCATTGCTGCATCGCCTTTGAGAATGTCTGCCGCAGACGAAACGTCAGGCCCAAAAACCTGCGGACCATGGCTCAGAAGCTCGAAAACTTCTAACAATGCATCACTGAATTTTCAGTTTCATTCATCTCAATACAAATACACAAACACTACCTACGCGTTTGACATTGACACTTCGGAGTTTGGTTATATCCAAGTTATATCGTTTCCATAGTAATATTCGATTTGAGAATATTTGTGATAGGACTACAAGAGGGAATAAAGACTATTACTATTAATTCCTCGACATTATTTCCTAAGGGAATAATATATGGCATTATACTGCATAAACCATAAGTACAATACTTACATTATGCTCTAGTCGGGAATAAAAACATTCAACTAATTATCGTTGTTTATACCATCAGCTATCAAATTTTCGATTTTCAGTTCAGCAAATACATATGTTGTTAGCTCATGAGCCTCAAAATGACTTTTCTCAGTGCTGTTGCTCCCCGTGATGCATCAATGAAGTAGAAGCATGTTCATCATTCCAACTTTCACTGATATCCTTGCAATTTTTCAATAGATCAAACGTTTCACGGCAGCACTAAGAGCAAAACAATAAATTGAGATATACGTCAAAAATACTAAAATTGATTTTTGTGATCACATTAAAACTCTCTGTTGAATGAAAATCATTTTAAACCAAACTCTCCCATTAGTTTTTAATTATTTCTCGTACGTATCACTTCAGACTTGAGCCAGAGCTATTTCCACCATTTCAGGTCAATTCATAGACGCCAGTTTCCTTCGGCAGTATCCTTCAGGAAATTTCAGTAGTTAAATGCGATTAAATCTGAGACATTGCACACCATTCCAGTTCCGACTTTTCTCCTAGTTCTCAATAACCCGGTTTCTATGCCACATAAAGCTTATAACTAATTTTAAGGCAAACTTCAGAATACAGAATTTCAGCGGAGTTTATGAAAGACATTTATATGTGTGTGTGGGTGATATATTGAATTGGGTATGAGGTTGGGGTTGTGTACAGGGAAAATTGTGAAATGACTTGATGGTTCGATTCGATTCATTCGAGTATATTGTGTATTATATAAGAGGAACACCCTTTAAGTTATAAATGGGCCCTTATACCATAATTCAGTAGCACCTGATTTATTCCCCTGAGATTATTTTACATTATTCCATGAATTGTTGTCGAGTTATAAAGAAGCAGTTGCTCCAAATTGTGTTCCTGTAGTGAAGCAGTAGCTGTGAAATCTGATGAAATGTCGCTCATGGTAGCAATGAAGAGATTGGAAAATTAGTGAAATAACTAAAAAGAAATTTCCATGTACACCGATCCTAATATAATGATGAGAAATCAGTATTCAAGGCGTATTCTAGATATTACATACATTTTGAGTCTTCTAGGTATTGGATTCATGTTGAGACTCAGTCAAAATGAAGTAATGAATTGATATATCTCCAAAGAAAAATTTTTCTTTATTCTCCTCAATACAATACCAGGAGGTTAATATTATTTTGTGTGATCACACGTTACGGAATATATTTAATTAATTTTCGATTATGAATATATGTATTTTTTGTATACATCAAGGGAATACATTTCAAAATATTCGTGACTTTGAATTCCCGAAGATAAAAAAGACTGTGAAAATTTGCATAAATATAGATTCTCTGGATATATTCAATTTGGATGCAATTTCATTTTATACTGGTGACTTAATGAAATTCCTCAGGCAAAATTCTTGTATCATCAATTTTTCGCATTTCGTTTCAAAATATTTTTTTATATGGGGAATTCGAGGGAAGAGTGTTACTATGAGAGTCTTCTTTTGGGAAACAATTTTTGTCTTTCTAGAGGCTGAGATTTTTTTGATTGGGAGAGGAGTAATGCGTAGATAGATGCCCGTGAGATAAAGTGCTTGAAAATATTATTGTTTCATTTCACAGGATCGAAATCGTGAAATCTGATTTTTGCTGGAAACCTGGGGTGAACTTTTAAAAAATCAGTTTTTCCAAAAAAACTTCACAAAAAAATCGTTGAGATTCGATGTAAATGAATTGGTGGTAACAACAATTTTTTTTTCAATTTCATAAGAACAGTTGATTATTCGAATATTGTTCTAATGTACGAAACAGGGGCTTTCACATTTTCTATTTTCTGTATATCGAAACACCTTCGAATTATCTATTCCAAAAAAGCTCAAAAAAATCGTTGAGATTCGATGTGAATTAATTGGTGGAAACATTTTTCAATTTCATAGGAACATTGATTATTCGAATATTGTTCGAATGTACAAAATGGGGCATTCATATTTTCTATCTATCGAAACACCTTCGAAATATCGATTTCACCCAATAAACTAAAACTGAATTGCAGGAAAAATATTCACGAATCTGATAACCCAACAGGGGATGAAAAAAATGACCATTTCAAACAGTGATAATCGAGAAGAAAATAGAGAATATAATGATTCCCTCATTATGTACATTAGAACAATATCCGAAAAATCAACTGATTTAGAAAAAATGAAAGGACTTTGAAAGATTATTTTCAGGGTGAAAAATTGTTTCCAGGGCAGTGATATATCACATATTTTACGGTTTTCATCGAGGACTATTGCTTTTCTGTTTACAATAGAACTTTTTTTCAGAAGAGTTATTCTATCAAAAAATACAAGAAGTAATATTTATCAAAATACTTATTGCTGACGTTTCGGAAACCAAATCTGCTTTCGTTTTCGAAACTCACAAATATGAACTTCCTTCCGTTGATGAAAAGGTGAAAAAATCAATACTTCGTGTAGACAACTTTTTGATAGAACAAAAATAGTATGCAATTCATTAGTTGAATTCAATGAAGAGGTTGATTTCACGAAGTCAATATTGAAATAAAATGGATATCCAAAAATTTGATTGAAAATACTGACAGAAATTGAAAATCGTAACACACACCATAGTGAACACATACAACCTGCACAAACTACACATCCTCTAACAAACATTGTACCTTTTGTCCCTCGACTATCCGAAAAGATAAAACGGACACACATTCAACCAACTGATATGACAGAATACACAAAGAATTGTATTTATCGAATACCTTGTTCTTGCGGTCAAAAATATATCGGTTGAATGTACAGGTATCTGGAAGTACGAAAGAGTAAACACAAGATGTAAATCGAAAACAGACAGATTGGTTGTTCTAAATTATCAGAACATGCCGAAGGAGATCATACTGTAGAATGGAAAGTCACTCAAGTGATAGCAAGATAAAGCAATAGCAGGAAACGAAAGTTGGAGGAGTCTGCTTTTATCATAAGGATGCTTGTGCATCTCAAACAGTTCGGTTGATATGGATCGTGCCTGGCTGCCACTCTTGAAATATATTTTTATGTCAAATCTGAAATTTTTATGTCAAATCTGACATTTACAAAAAACGAACATAGAAGAGAATATTTTTGGAAGAGTTTCGAAAACGGAAATGAATTTGGTTTCTGGAACGGCAACTTTAAGTATTTTGATGAATATAAGTCGTTGCATTTTTTCGGCACGCAAATTTGAGATATACGAGAAGTTGCTGATTAATAGAACTAATCCATTCAGAAGGAACACTGTTTTTCAACTAAGGCAGCAACTTACCGGGGTAGATTGAAAATCTGCCCTTCTACATGAATCCCAATATTAATTGTTATCGTTTCAGATTATGGTAGGTTGGGAACCCAAAAGAATATGATGGAGGGAACCATCCACCACGAAATCGCCCTATTTCAACCCTCAAAAAAAATTCTTGCCGAAGAGCGGCAAAAAACTGATTTTAGATCTCGTATCATCTATAGAGAAAAATATTCAAGTTCCACGCATTTAAAAATGTTTGCATTTTCACACAAATATCTACGTACAGCCAGAGTTTGGCTGTACATCAATCCTAGAAAACCAATGAACCAAATTCAATGAGAATCTCTCTTAGGACTGTCTCAACCAACAATTCCTAAATTTCCGTCTCCATACCCGGATCTGATGAAACTTCGTGTAGTTAATTTTCCCGGCCTCCCGCTATGGAGAATGCGAAATATATAATAATCAAATTTGATATTGCGACCGCCTGCTTTCCACAAGGACTGATTCATCAATAGCGGGAGATAACCGCAATGATGAGGCGAAGTTTCGTCAAGATTTCGCAAAGCAGTGTAAATAAAAGCCCCAAAGGACAGACAGGCAGACGTATCTAATGTGATTAGGGTTGGCTTCAAACTTTGTATTATATCCATTTTCTTAGTCGCTCGAGTCCATTATGAGATATTTTCGAGGAGAGCTGACAAAAAAGTTATCCTCTATAGAGAAACAACGGCATTTGTAAGGACTACAGACAGGTCCTTCGCTTTTTATGGGGGTATTAGGGCGACAAAAAATTGGTCTGGGTGGCTTGGCGCGAGTCATTATTGATGTTAGGTACGGTATATAGAGATAAATAGAATTCTGGCGTAAATGTTTACAAAGGCGTCTCTCATTCAGGTCTATTTGAGTCTGTTCCACGAGACTTATTAACCGGAATGAAAGAGATGAAGTTTCAAGGATGAAAGTAAAAAAACTCGTAGAGGTATTTGCTTGGAGTCAGTGTTATTGGTCGGCATTCTGTTGGTTCATGATTTTGATAATATTTTCGTATATTCATTGACAGTTATGAATGACAAAAAATCATAACTGGATGTAGTGTTGAAACACATTATCTATTATAATAATTTCATTTTCATTTAGAAGCTCACGCGAATAAAAAATCTGCTTGATTTCCAATATTCAATTCGACATATTGATTACGTTAGGTGTTAATTTTTATTTTTCCATGTTTATGAGTTTCAGTATAGTTTTCGTTTTGAATGAAATTAAAACATAAGCAAGGTGTGGATGATTCTAGAGAAAAAAATATACAAAAGGGTTATTATACATACAAAATGGCAAGCACGTATTCGTCATTGTTCCCGACCTATTAGATCAGACCTTTTGTTGCAATTCATAGTCACATTGAAACATTCAGGAACATGTATTTTTAAATAGCATAAATGAAAATAATATGGAGGCTTTTTCGCTGCACTGTTTGAAAAAAAAAAGGCAAAATGTTGAGATTTCGAACTAACGTCAAACCATGTAACACTTTCACTTGATACCCGTTTAGTATAATTACCATGAAAATATACGAGAACTATTTCTAATTGTGCCTATAGAAAGCACAATCGAAGTAATTTCAAGGAAATGAAAATTCAAAGTATTTCAATTTTATTTCTACTTTGAAATTCTAAATGATGAACTGCCGAATCGTTGACATTCCGTATACATTTTTCCGCAGAGTGAGTACATTTCTACCACTGATAAAGTAAAGGAAAGGTTCATCCCGTTTTCAAGCGGATCGAGGATGTTAAGATGAATTTGGTAAGTTCTTTAAAATATCGTCAGTGTACTGTTTATCTGATAGACTCATTCCGCTTATGAGATTAAAAATGGGTATATTCAATCTATAATTTCAACTGACTCGATTTAGGGTACTTTTTTGAAAGTCTTTATTTAACGTCGGCCTATTTCCGCTACCAAGGCCAATCACCGACGCCGGTGAGCACACTTTCTCCAACTGAGAAGTTTGACGAACTCTCTGGTATTCCAACCAGAGGTAGATATCTTTAACGAGTCCAACATCCATGGACTTGGGAGGGCCGGCTTTACGTCCCCTCCGGAGAACGGGATATCCTGAATGTATCTTGTGCTCATTGATATATTGCCTGCGAGCTATGATATGCTATTAAGCTGCAGTTGTATGGGCTTTCGACACGGTGTTTCCCTGCATTGTCACCCATCCAAGTACTAACCACGCTCGGCGTTTCTTAACTTCAGTCAACCTGAGGAGCTGGGCCATGCCCCATTTGGAATTCTTCTTTTTACATCATTCTTCATAAATAAATCGAAAGCTAATCCACTCCATAATCATTTGACCCAGTCCCAAAAATATTACCACCCTCTACACGCAGTTACGTTATCGCTCATCATTCACGCTGTTGATTCCAAAAATTAATTCATAGTTTTCTTAGTATCACCAGGCATGCCATACCACACTCCTGAATTGAAATCGTGCCTTTAATTGTAGATAATCATAACATGATTGTGATTTATGCGAAGATAATTGGAGGTTAGGAGGATATTCTTTCGGGAAAAAACCCATATTACTTCATTAAATGGCTAATTAAATTATTGCGTGTTTGACTTTCCTTGTTTTTGTCCCGAGTCAAAGTAGGCGAATGTGGAAAGTGATTATAACTTGTTTTATCAGCACCATCGGTGACATTAAACAGCGTTAATGATACCAGAAATTGCTAGTTTCTTCTGAACATCTGATAATAACGATGTTGAGTTGCTCAACAGCGACTGGGTGGGGATTCGAATATAGAAATGCGCATTGCGTAACTCTTATCATATGGGATGGTGAATCAATCTCAGATGGGGTACGATCTGTTACATGGTGATTTATAGAAACTGAGCAACGTATGTCATTTCGTCAGACGTCAGAATGCTGAATTTTAACTCAGGTAGAACCTAGAATTTGCATTCGTTATTTCAACAATAATTTGGATGGAAGCCCTTTTCCAGGATCCCTTGTCTTTGTTACTGACGAAAACATTGTTCAAGCACGAAAATTATGAAGCTTCACTGTTTCAAATGATAAAGTGATGACTTAAAACTTCACCGAATGTTTTGCGAAAAAGTATAATGAAAACCAACTTCTCACAGTATACAGTGGAAGTATACAGTGTGTTCCAACAATCGCAAATTCTGGGTTTGACATGGAGTACCACGCAGCGCGTAAATTTTCTTACATCGTGTAAAATCGTTATGAACTTGATTTGTATTGCCTTCTCAGAAATGCATTCAATTGTTGAGAACTCCATCATTTTCCATCATTCTGTTGAAAATCAATCTGAGATAGAAGAGTTCAATAGGTTCTTAGGATCACAATTGACGTGTGGGATATCAAACGTAAGATCGGGGTTCAATTCCTCGCCGGACCAACGTGCTGGGATTTACACGTTGAAAGGTAAGGCCTCGTTAATCCATTGCTCGCACAAGTTTCGACTTCTGAGGGTTGACGTTCGTCAGATGGTTAACGGAAAAAACTTTTTTTTCAAGATGTAACGCTTGACGATATTTCAGAAAGGAAACGGTCATAGGAGGGAAAGAAGGATAACAACGGCGACTTTTCTACGGCATTCCCGAAATTGGGCAGTGTTATGGACTATAAAAGAAAACATTTTTTCTGAATTTTGAAAAGAAGTTGCGATTCATTTTCGATATCACTTCTATTAGCTCTTTTTGGCGACCGACTGAAGATGAACATAAAGAATATTTCTCATTTTTACAAAAATTTCCCGTGTGCTCAATCTTATTTAATTTTGAGGCGAGCGAGTTTGCTATGTGGTTCCATGTTTGTCTCAAGATCGAGATGTCGTGGGTTCAACTCCATAAGGATCAGAGATTTTCTTTTTAGGAGTATTTCTGTCGTAACTGTGAGTGAATCTGCCATGTTTCAAGGTTGACGTGTTCGCGAATGGCAATGCTACTACTGAGGTATGGCATTTGGAATTAGTAACAAGGCCTATTTTCTGAAAGAGGTTGATCGGAGTCGATAGCGGGTGATATGAAAGAGATCATAATTAATATTTACTACAACTACAATTTTAATTCGATCAATATATTCGAAGAATATTGATTGGATCCCGATTAAATATTCTGACCAATGATTGGTAAGTTATGTTCACCAAGAAATCAACGTATTCAGTATAAGAGCAGTACTCAAAATTGAAAATACAAGTATAATAATAATAATAAAGTGTCTTCATTTCAGGCGGAATTCAGTCAACCTTAAAAATGTTATTACAGTAACATAGCTTAATTAGTACAAAAAAAAAATGATTACTGAAATAACAAAGAATGAATTAAAATAATGAATAATAAATTGAATTCTATCATTACAGGAGTAATATAACGACAATGACAAAGATTTATCAGCATCAAGGTTTGCAATTAACATATGACATCACGTTATCCACAAAGATCAGGTTTACCTCTGAGAACTATTTTCACTGAGTGTCCAATAAATATTGCTTGAATTTTTCTTTAAAACGTGGTAAAGAATTTCGTTTGATGGTGAAAGGAATTGAATTGTAGAGTGAGGGGGCGGCATAGCTGAAAGATTTTTTGAAAAAGGTAGTTGAGTGCTTTGGTATATGCAGGAGATTTATATGTCTCAAGGTTCGATTGTGTATGGACGATCTGAGCTTCAGGCACTCTCTGAGATATTGAGGAGTGGAGGTTAGCATTATTTTATGGATCACACATGCAAAATGGTGTTTTCTTCATACGTCCATTCTCAACCAATTCAATGATTTAATTTTTGCAGATACGTGATCTCTTCTATTCAAATTAAAAATGTACCTAATACAGCGATTTTGAACTTTTTGGACTTTATCACTATGAATTTTATTGAGGCAGGAACCATAGATCGTGTCACCGTAATTGGAAAATGACAGAACCAAGGATTCACAGAGAAGAGTTTTAAGTTCTCTATTCAGAATATCACGACTCATGTATAGCCTTCTTAGGGAGCAATAGGTTTTCTTCATGATGGCATTGATATGCGAACTGAAACAGAATTTTTGATCCAAAATGATTCCCAAGTTCTTAACGCTTTTTTGAAATTCTAAATGTTGCCTCTGCACCAAAACTGAAGAACTTTCTTCTACCCTTGGAATATTTTTTTCATTTCCAAAAACTATAACACAAGATTTGGTGGCATTAACTCTCAAACAATGTTTTGAAGAAATTGAAATAAGACTCTCAATGTCACTATTGATTTTTCCAATTGACTGTTGAATATTTTCTGTACTGAAATTCATATAGAGTTGTGTGTCGTCAGCATAAAAGTGTGACTTACAGGAATGCAGAGCCTTTTGAAAATCAGATGTGTACAATATGAAAAGCAGTGGTCCTAGAATGGAACCCTGAGGTACCCCGGCTTCAAGCGTGCGTAATTCCGAGCAATTCCCATTCAGAGATACTCTCTGTTTTCTGTCATTGAAATAGGAGGACATGAGATGGTGCGATTTATATGAAAATCCATAAAATTTCAATTTGGCTAACATTAATTTGTAACTGATCTTATCGAATGCTTTCGAGTAGTCGAGCATCACAAGTGCAGACACTTCACCTCAATCAACACTTCCAATTATTTCATTACTTATTTTCATAACTGCACTTGTTGTGCTATGTCCCGCCCTGAAACCAGATTGATTTGGTGGAATAATTTCATTAGCATTAAGATAATCAACAATTTGAGCATGCATTAGCTTTTCCATTAATTTTGACATGACCGGTAGAATACTAATTAATATAATAATAAATATAAGAATTTTATTGCAAAAGGATGTCTCTCCCTCTCTCTACGCTATTGGCATTTGTTTCCTCCAAGGCGCATTTGGCGACTGAAAAAATATTTCAATGCTAAAATCTGAATTCATGGGGATTTGATAGATATCTGAGATATATAATAGTTCATTTCAAACATTTCAGAATTGGAAATGCGATATTCATCTAATTTCCCCCGATAATATCAGTTGAACGTTTTATAGGATAGAATTTCCTGAGGAATATTCAGCTTTTAAATAAATTATACCGAAAGTACGCGAACGGAGAGGCGGGCTATTTCAGTCATCACATTTATTCAAGACCCGTATTCAAAACAGTTTCGTTCGTTTCAGTAATTTCTGTGATTTATATCTCGTCCATGGAATGTTTAATATACACTCGAAAATCATAATCAAAAGGCAGCGAATTTCGAGACAGCCATTACTAATGTCAAAAATAGCTCTTCATAAAGCATCGCCGCGACTCTCAGAGCCGGATCACTCATAACTCAAATTAATTTCTAACATTTATTCGATGTCAAGAAAGGTAAAATGTGTACATAAACCTTCCATTAGAATTAATTATTCGAAATTATGGTGGATGAAACGGGAATGAAACAAGAACTTATAATGTTTCATTAAATTAGGTGATGTCTTCTGAGTTTTAATTATACTCGTTTGGCTTGTTGAAGGCAAACACCAAGACTGGCAAATCTAGGGCATATATGATTCGCAAATAGCTCATAAATATAGATGCTAGAGATCCGTTCAGACCACCAAAATATATCAAAAGAAACGTGAAGCCAAAAGGTAATGCCAACAAAAATTAAGACAGAATGATATTAAATTCACATTTTTCTAGAATCCAATTTTATTCTGGAACTTCGTATAGGCTTTGAAGAATTGTTTCGTCCCGTGTAACCAATATTGTGGAATCTTAATTAATTTGAGGAAATACTGAGATGGAAATAGTGGCAGAGGTTTTTGTCTTCCATAGATCCTGATATTTGAATTGCCAATGTCGTGTTAAGTAACACAGTTTTTGAATGACTACACTGACCATGTTTGAGGATCAAGTGATTCACAGATAAGGCCGTAGCCAGGCGTTTAACTTGATGAATTGAATTAACTTAAGGATAGACGTGGTGATCATTGTGATAGGTTCAAGCCACTATGAATCTTGCTTTGGCCATACCTCTCGACAATGCAGAAGAAAATAAAACATTCATCACTCACTCAACGGTATACTTGAACACAAGCGGTTCAGGAACAGTAAATGAAGCTTCAGACACAAAGTAGGTGTTCAAGGTGGAAATGAAGAGATAATTGTGATTTGGCTGGTCAATCCGTAGGGGGGTTCATTGGTTAGATTGCGTTATTGATAAAGATGTGTCGGTAAATTGTTGATAATGACTACACCAAGAGAGTCGAACAGTTCAATATTCTGCACATGGATCAATATCGGAATTTCTGTCAACTTGCAGATTTATCTTGTTATGGTTGTTCAAAAGCTACTGAATGAGGTTTTCATCAGAACTCCATCGAAGCAATAGCCATTCGTCAATGACATATGGTCGAATTTGGGGTCAAAGCATAGAACTCTGTGAGTTCTATCTGTACTGTGGGTACAACAAACTTAATTAAGCAAAATAAACTGTGCATAACATTCAGTTACTTTCCATTTCGTTGGATTTGGAAAAGAAATAATGAAAAAAGATGATGGCTTACCATCAAAGCATCAATAAATGAATCAATAAATACAAATTTGACCACTTTCGTTTGCAATCAATTGGAAAAATCTGATAAAATGACGTCTGTCATGACTTCCATCTGCTTTGAGCTTTCCAGAATTTATGACATTGCCAGTGGTTCATATATCTTCAAAAAATTCTACGATCACAGGATGAAAATTTACCTTTGTTTCATTTGTCGAAGTATCTGTTAATACAACCATTTTCGTAACTATGTTTTCTTAAAATATATGTATCACTTTTTATTTATAATAATCTGACTTGAAACTGATTATGCAAAACTTTAATATATGTTACATAAACGTGAGATCTCTCTCACTAGCGGGTTCAACGAATTTAGTCAAACTGCCTTTCAAAAGACGCCATTGTTACAATATCAGAAAGCTGGTTTTCCGATAATGTGAAAAATTCAGATATTTCCTTGGTGGGATAAAATTTGTACAGACGAGATACAGTCTTAGGACGTGGTGAAGGGCTTGCGATCGACTCAATGGCACATTTTCAAATGATAATCATTAAAAATTTCATTAATAACTTTTCAGAACAACTGGAGTACTTTTTCACGAACTTGCTTCCCCTGATGATTATCAATACTGTAATTTTTAATTGAGAAACACAATCAGGGTCATTGATAATGATCCTTCTCGATTCCCAATAAACTGTTTCATCACGTTTGAGGGTTCTGTTTAGTCTCCATTCTGACACTCGCGATAGAAACAAGTGATTCAGACTGACAAATCCTCAATCTCCGAACTATTTGAGAATGCTATTCATATCGAACCAACTTCACCGAACTCACATTCAAACAGTTTCTATTCACTTCTAATGACGAAACAATGAACATCAGAGAGAACAAACGTAATATGTCTTCCATTCCGTGCAGTTGTCTGTAATTACCATAATGAAACAATGAACAGAATTCAACTAATACTTATACCTTCTTAGACTCTTACATCGAACTCGAAACTTTAACAAAGCATCGTAAGTCGATACATACTGAATAGTTAGGAAAGTTCGGGAATAGGTATTTCCTCTGGAAGTAAAATAATGGTAACTTCAGAATGAGATATATCGAACTTTGTTCGGGAAAGTAGGATATACATTCTGATTCAAATCTTTTTTTAGTTTTATTGAGTGAACTATTCCCAGCTCATATCAGGTATTCAAAAACACGTTTTTGGATAACTACGTTGATGATGAAATATCATTTGAAGTATAGATAAAATATGCATGCAGTAAAAAACTCACCACAAACGGCATTTCAACTTTTGATTAGTGGTAAACACCATTTGAAAGATTTTCAGCTTGGTGGATCGGATTTGGTTAGAACTCGTTTATTAGTAACTACAATCAGATGATGGAAATGAACGAAAGAGTGCATTGTTTGAACATTAATTAAGTTGACTTCATATTCAGTTTCAGTTGAAACAGACGTACCGTAGAAGCGATTATGTGTGTAGGTATCCAATTTGAGTTTGCTTTCAAAAACGAAATTGTTTATTTTAAGGATTGTTAAAAGCGACGATTTTGATGAAATCACTTTCGTGGAATTCATAGTCAACCATAAAAATGAGAGTCAACTACGTGTTTTAATAGAACCAGATATTCGGAATGTTGGTGCTTTAGAAGCACGCAATTGACTTACTGTGGTTGAGCACGCATTTCGCAAACAAATTCATAGTGACAACGAGATTTCTATACATTGGTTAGACGAATTCAAGTAATAAACGATAATCCAGTTAACTTATGACATATCTACAAGGAAATATCTTAATTATAAGTATAACCTTTCGATGAAGATATTTCTGAAAATTGTAGAGCAAGAAATCGAAATCAAAATTTGATGCTACCACGATATCTTCCTTCCCATATTCCATCTTGATATCGAGATAGGTCAATGAGTGAAAATTGTATTCAATACAATACTTCTGGTGTCAAAATGTGACGTTTTTGGCATTTCAGCCAATAGTAGCAGGTTATTCTATGGTTATTCTAGCCGATAAAACGGCCTGGTCCTTTCGATTGTTTCGATAAAACGTTGTTTGCCTTTGAACTGTCAAAACTATAAGGTTTACCGCGTTGATTCTATTGAACTGGCTCATATTTATATAAATCATCATGAATGAAGAGTTACCTTATTATTAATAGTCATTCACTTTTCACTTTTTCAGCATAATAATTACATAACACATTTCAATGATCACTCAAACACGTAAATAGCTCATAACTCCAACTTTATGACAGATATAGCGAACGACCGATTCAAATATTTAAGGTTTCCGTAACTCAAATGAAGATGGCGTACAATTAGTTTTTATTAAATGAAATTCATTTTTTGTTGTATGAGAAGAAACCGTTGTATGAAGATTTTGATACAACATAACGAATGATTTGATGTTCCTTCTGGCGCGATTTTCATTTCATAAGAAATTTTCAATTATCAACCTTGTACAATGAGAGGTGTGACGCCATCTCTTGGTATCGTCGGCAAGCATTATCATATTCAATGCGAAAGCATCATATCTTTTCTGGATCATAAAGGGCATACATCGTTGTTTGACCTTTGTATGACATTTCAAATTAGTAAAATTTTCACCTATTCTCCGTTCCTTCTTATGTGAATGAAATACTGATCAATTAAATTGTTCTTCCTTCTATTTGTTCAAAAAATAATCTCTCCAAATACAACTCGTTCCTCAAATTCAATAAGATTCGAAACACTCAAACTTTTTTATTTCGAGGCAAAAGCATTCAAACAAACCGAATCAATCGGTTTGTTTTCATACTTTTGCCAAATAAAAAAGTTTTTGTGGAAAATGAAAATTTATCGATTAAATTTGAAGGACTCGTGGTATTACCTCTGATAAATAGTTATTTGTTTGACTATGCAGCAAACTAGGTGATTTACTGCCGAGTTGAATATATAATTTTTTTGTCCGATTGTTTATAATGATATATGTAGGATATTGTATTTGCAAATTATTAGAATTCTGAGATTCTTTTTATTTTTCTGTAGTTATAACTTGAAACAAAATTTTATAGATATTGCAAGTGTTGGAATGTTTGGTTGCTATGGAAATGTATATGTTCATAGTAATTATAGTTTTACAACTTATGAAATTTCTGTAAGTTTTTTGGGAAAATATCAGCATTGTTTATAGAGATATAGTTAGTCGATGCCTGTGGAAAAAGGATTTGAGGCTTTTTTGTTACGCCATATACAGTATCATGTCGATATTAACGTTTACTTGACAATGCACAAAAAAGTTTTCTACTCTGGAAGGAAAAATAGGTGCAGAGTTCTGTCTGTCGGTTTCACTGAAATGTTGAAATGAAGTTAATGAGGATAAAAGTTTATGAAGGAAATAAAAGTTTAGGCATTAAAATAAAAAAATTTAGTTCTGTTTCTGGATAGAATTGCCATCTTTTGGTATCTAGCACAAGTAATCAAGAAAATATGTGATTCAAACGTAAGAAAAATGTGAGAAAAGAAAACGAAATCAGTAGTGCGATTTACCCGTAGTATCCATCTCTTCCAATGATTTTTCCATATGGTTGATTAACTATATCTCTATAAACAATGATATCGGTATTTTTTTTATATGCAGATTCACACGAAAGGGAAGCCCTGTGATGTTCAAAGCCACCACTTGAATCAAGGGACAGGTGATACGAATTAACATTCACTTTGAATTTTTGAAGTTTGTAAGTCTCAGGAAAAACCTCTCTCGGCAAAGAGTTTCAAAGTTCAGCTGTTCTAGTGAAAAAGATCCCTTAGCAATTCTGTACTCGTCGGGTCATCCGTGTAGATATTGCCAAGGGTGAGAAGATTGATAACAATTCAGAAGAGCACCGACCGTGAAAATATCTATAGATATTGCCTTTCTCTGAGTAGAATCAAGAAGCTTCGATGAATGTTCTGGTGCAGAGCTCCACACATAAGAACTTTATTCCAAGACAGGTCGTATCAGATCGTATTAGAAGCTGACGAGAAGTGAAGTATTTCTTCGCACGAAATAGAAATCCAAATTTCTGGGAAGCACCTTTAGCGATCGATCACGCATGGTTTTCCCATGGAAGATTATTACTGATCGTGATTCCTAGCATCGAGATACTAGACTTTGTAGGAATAGTTGCTCCTGACATCTGAATGCTAGATAATGATAGATCGGCTTTCTTTGAGGAGAGACATGGCTGGGTTTTCCCAGCATTAAATTCCACCAAGTTCATGTTACCCCATTCTATTATTCTTACCAAGTCATCGTTAATTTTATAGACATGAATGTTTATTCGAATTTTTGTTTCTCGAGCTGGTATGGGGACTCTGGAAGAGAAACTAGTATGAAGAGTAATGTCTTCCGCAACACTATGTACTGAACAAGATGTTTTCTCGAGCAGATCATTGATATACAGCAGATATTTATATTATCGTCAGTGATAGCGACTTGATTCAGAGGTCAACATATTTTATCTTCGGTTGCCACCAAATATTGATTTTGCAGAAACATATCAATCAGCAAAGTGTTACTTTTGCTGCCTAGGCAGGAAAGTCCTCACTTCGCTTTAGAGAAAGATTCTCAATACCGAATATTCCGAACAAAGTTTTGACAGAGCAATGATCTTATGTTCTCAACTCCGGGTAAATGTGTTTGCGACAAATAGTTGAATTGCTAGTTGATTTCTATACAAATAAGTTCACAAACAGTGAAATATTTTGTGCTCGTTTACTTCTGAATATTACATCAACGAACTTAGAGGGTGAGTTTAACGTATTCTTCACTTTCCACTGCTCTCATTTGCTCCAAATTTGGACAAGAGAAAGAAAATGATAAGCTTCGAAAATATTCGGCTCAAATAAATCATCAAGCTCAGAGACTTCAGAGAAAATGACTAGCTCTTTTATTATTGATATTTCCAATTATCCGAAACTAGGTTTGTGTCATTTTCTGTATCAACATTTGAAAAGGGTGAATCAGTTACCACATTGACAAATACAGTAAACTCGCATTTTATTACAAGATCATTTGTAAATGTGCCATAACCTTAGCTCAAACAAATTTATGCACTACTACTTATCATAACGTCTTCTGTTAGTCCATCAAAATCAGACGACAACTCACCTGATTGAAGGACCTCCTACGGAACAACCATCTTCACTGACTGCTCTTTGCGCTAGGAACCTCGGTAAATCCCCGGGTTCGGAGTGTTCCATCAGTGCGCACATGGGCTCATCTTGACTGCAGAAACCCACAACTCTGGCTAGGTTGGGATCACGTAAGCCAGCTAACCAGCTGGTCTCTCTCAGAAATTCGTGCCTGTAACACAAAACGGAAATCAACTGTGGAGAAAATAAACCGCTGACTCATCACTAGATTTGGATCAACACAAATTTGCCACTTGTGATCATTGTACTTGATTTCAATCAATACTGAGATGTGACAATATTCTTTCTCCAAATTTGTACTGTGAGCAAGAGGCATCCCTACACATTTGATTTGGGTTGTAAAACAACGTCACCGAACTACTCACTTTCAGTAGTCTTCATATCTACATTTACTAAAACCAATAAAAGGACGATCATATGTCATGGGATAACTTATTTGAAACGAAGATAAATATATTATTACTCGATTGCTTGGTAGGAAATGGAACTTCAGATGAAATAATTCCTCATCAATACCTACCTATCTGAAATTAATTTTTGTTGAGCCTCTTTTAAAATCACCACATAATCAACTGAAGGGCTCTCAACAGCGAGTATATTTTTCTTTCATTCTCCTCAGGAAAAATCTACAACTGCATGCACGCGTCGAGTGTACATACTCTATAAAAGACTCATTTGAATCGCCACGTGGCCAAATTATAGAAAAAAACTGAATGGTTGCACAGAGAACATACATTGATGGGCCGCTGAGAGATTGTGGCAAACATTATGCGGTTGCGGGCTATTGTTCTGTTATTTACATTCTCGTAAGCCTACATAACGTGTAATATTGTGATTTAATATTGAATATGGAACTAGTTACATGAGAATCTTTTGTTGTTCGGAAAAAACTGAATCTATCTATACAATATTTGTTTAGATACTCTCATAGATGAGGGAACCGAAAAAAAATGATGATTTGTTGATGTTTATTTGGTGCTTTTTCAATCTTTTGGCTGATTTTATGGATACTTCATTCAACCAAAATGTTACACAACACTCTATTGACCCCAAGAAGCATTAATGTTCATGAAGAAGGGATCTTAAAACTAAGTTACTATTACAATTTATGCATTAAAAACAGGATTTCGATCATGAATAAATCCAATGTCAGATGGGAAAAGAGAAGGTTTACTGGATCAAATACTTTTTCAAGTTTCTTTTGAAGCGTTTGTCAAAAAAATCTTCAGTTACTTTCTTCGGTAGTTTGTTATATATTAACACTCCATTGTATAAGATTGATTTTGTCCGTAGTTTGTTTCGATTATACTGATAGTATTCAGATTTTCGAATTGCCCAGTTTTATATTTATGAATTGTTTCATTTGTGTTGAAGGTTAGAGAAGAATGTTTATTTTTATGTTTTACGAAATGGATGAAAGAACAAATTTTCAATTTATTTGAAGAGATATTTAAAAGCTCATTTATCACATATAAATCAGAAGTGCGATATCGAAAAGGTAATTCAAATATGCATTTGATTGTTTTATTTTGAAGAGATTTTAGGGGATGTATGATCGAAGCGTAAGCATTTACTCATAATGGTATCAAATATTGTAGTTTTGAATGAATAAAGCTATAATATATTAATTCGAGAGGTTTCAAATAAATATAGTTGCGAATTTTGAACAAAATACCAATTAATGGTAATATTTTTTTTCTTAAATATTCAATATGATTTTTCCAAGAGAAATGTTCATCAATGTATAATCCTAAGAATTATTTTACCTCCAAATATTCTATATAGAAAAATGTTATTGAAAACAGGTTCCACATTGAACCAGTCACTAGTGCAAAAACATTTTTTGCATCCATCTCTAATTCTACTAAAGCGATAGATGTACATTTAAAGTACAGGGTGATTCAAGCAGCTGCAAAATTAATCAAATGTTTCATTCACTGGTGTCTAACTGCCTCTCGTAAGTACAATGCTAAAAAGTCGAAGTTGGATTTTTTCTATTAGAAATGAAATAAATAAATAAATATGACTCCTACAATTCCTGAAGTCCTGTCATTTTGCCCTGTTGTGGACAGAATAACTAACGATTTCCATGTTGTGGTGAACTGTCACATCATTGGCATCATCACGAAATCATTGAGAATGATTCGAGAACAATTTTGAAATAACATGAGTTGGAAAACCCTTAAGCCGGTGATATCGAAAAAATGAAGTGAGGAAAATTGAGACACTGCCTATGGACAACCCAATCAAAGATGTGTGGCTGTCTTGTCAGAACTGATTTGTAGTGTCAACTTTTCATACATAGTTTCGAAAAGGCATGGAGCATTATCATAAGTTATATATGACCGCATAAATCATATTATAGCAATAAATACTTTCTAGAATACTTGCATTTTGAGCTTATCGTATATATAACTAATATTTACACTTCAAGCTAACACATTTTTTATATATGTCTTATATTGGGAATTTTTTGATTCATATTATTCCTCTGAACATATTACAGCTGAAGATCAAATATCCTCCATTAGAAGTACATATAAATAAATGATATGATTCTAACCTTTGGTCAAAATGTTGAAACTTGTTGTGAAGATATTATTTGCACTCGACGCTCGTATCGCTAACAAGGCTAGCATCTTCAGGAGAATGAAATTGATACCAACAATCAGTAGTAACAGACAAATCCCATATAGGACCAAAAAACTAAGCAAGTAGTGGCTGTACTGAATTGTTAAAGTCTATAAACAGCTAACCCTAGTCTCTACAGTTAGATCAATTTTATTCTCGCGAAGATAATACTATCAGTTTGGTGTTAGGGTATTTGATCTCTACAACAAGTTTCTAGTGGTATAGTATTTTTCACAGTAAATGGTATTGGCTTATTAACTGCAATAAACTACCCGATTTAATCCCATTGTGCAGAAAATCATCTGGTAAAAGATGCAAACGTGCTACAGGGTCGAACTTAAGAAATTTGAATTTTGCATAATGTAGGAGATATACAAGTAATTTATTTAAATGTTATAATTCTATTCTATATTTAGTTCAGTGTCGCTATCGCTATCCTCATCTAAATTAATTATAATTGGCGCAATTGATTTTACAGAAAGGTACGACTTTTCAACATTTATAACATGACTGATAGAACTTTTCCAACTCTCGGCAGGAATGTCATTCATACAGTTCCTAATTAATATTACCACACTACCATTTAAAGTCGGAGAAGTATTTTTTCCGCGCACGCTCGATTCAAGTTGGTGCCACATAAGCTCTATGGGATTGAACACGCAGTAGTAGGGAGGTAGTCGTAACACTTTATGTCCCAATTCTTCTGCAATTGTATCACAAACATACGTTTTTTTAAAAAGAAAATGACTGCAGCACTTTAAAAGTTCTTTTTTTGTATAATTTTCCTCAAAATATATGTCATTTGCAGCCATGAAGTTTTGAATCTCCAATTTCGTATTCTTTGAGCCAGGAATTCTTTGCAATTGTCGACTATGATAGCTTGCATTGTCCATTACTATAACGCTGTTTGGCGGAATGTTGGGTAACAGACAATTTTTAAACCAATCTTCAAAAAGGCTATGCTGTCGTATCTTCGTGATAATCGACACAAGATTCCTTTATATTTTTGGCAGAAAGCCACATAGCGTTTGGGATCCAACCATTTTCTGATCCTGCGTGTAATATTGTGATTCTCTTCTCATGCGTGTCAAACCACGTCTCGTCGAGGTAGAAGAGTATTGGCCGATTTTCAGACTGGTTTTTTCTTATTGACGTTATATATTCAGAATGCCAGTTTATTAAACGTGTGGATTCCATTTTCACTTGTCTCTTGTCAATTTTGCGATATTTAAAGCCCATTGCAGACAGAGCTCGCCAAAGAGTAGTGAGGCCACAGTTGATGTGAGTTTCGTCATTGATGAGCCGCTGTTTCAGACTTTTGATTGTAGGGACACGCTGCTCATCGTACATAGTGTAGATTTTTCGCCTTATCAAATCTTTTTCCCAGTCGTCTAGACTTTTTGTGACACCGGAATCTTTACGCTTTTTTCTTGATTCCATGGAATTTTCAACAATTCGTCTAACTGAAGTAAGAGGCACCTTCGTCAAATTACTGGTTACTTTTGCTGCAGCACCCGCGTTATATCCTTGCTGAAGTAAGGAACTATACATAATGATTTTCGCGTCACAAGATAAGCGATTCTTCTTTAACGAACCACTGGAAGAAGCACTATTACTTTTTATCCACGGACGCCACATACTGCCTCTTCTGTACGTTGGGGTATAAAATCTTTGCTATTAATGTCTGTAATAACAAATATATGTTATAAAATTATTGCACGCCGTAACAGAAGTGAACACTCCCAATGAAATACAAAGACTAAAATGAACAAGAAGTGTAGGCTGTAATCCCCTACAATCCCTCTCTGAGAAACAAAATTACCTGAATCCGGTCCTTTTACATTTATGATGTGCATCTCGGATTTTACAACTTAAGGGTCTAATTGGTTTTATTATAATCCTTCAGTCAATACCATTTATTTTGAAAACTACTATACATGATTTTAAATTAAATCACACATACACATTCAATGACCCAAGCAGTCACGTCAAACTGACCTCAACACCGTTTTGCACTTCAGCCCTAAGACTAAAAGCCGAGCACAGGGAATCGATGTAATCAGGGGTCGCACCAGTCTAATTCAATCTTTCAATGTGAATCATAATCAGAGTCAACAGAGAGGCAAGTGTTGTGCGGAATAGCAAATTGATGAAACTGATCAAATTCGATTCGAACACGAGGGATATCGGTGATTGAGATTGAAGAGCTTATCTCCTGCCTAGTTCCATCGGGGAGTTAGAGGATTTTTGCTGACGTTATTTGAGAGATCAGGTGTAGAATGGGATATTTGAATGATGGTATTTCGCGTTCAGGTTTCAACTGTGTTCGAATTGGATGATGTCTTCGAGAACAATTAGGTTCTTTTTCATTTTTGTTCCTTTTGCTCGCCCATTAGGTGCCTCCCTTCAGGAAGACATCGTACTGTCAGATAGTCATTTGAATATTTGATAGCGTTCTGCAAAATTGTGAATGAAAAAAAATTGAAATAATTACAAAAGTTTTCATACGTGGTTGCAAATGAAGATAAGATCGATCTCAGTGGATATGAAACTTTGCAACCTCGAACTCAAAACAGAACCTTGATTATTCAAAAAATACTAATCACATTTTTACAACCCCAGAAAGGGACTCACATCACAGTTCTCCAACTGAATACTTGATTATCATTCGGGTTATGCTTATTACATATTGTACTGGGTACACTTTTATAATTATCTTTTATGTTTGGCGTAAGAGGTTGCTAATCAGAGCACTTCTCCACTTCTCTCTCACTTTAGTTATTTTTTCGAATTTTCAGAACGTTCTAAAAAAATGATTTTACCCTTATTTCCGTGTTACGGACGCAAATCATCGAAAACGTCCACTGGAAGACTTCTCCATTTTCAACTTTAATCAGAAAGTTTTGTAAAAAATTCGACACTTGTGTTAATCAAAACGAATTATTGCCCAAATATATTTTCCGTTTGACGCAAGAGGTTGCAAACTGAAGTGTTTTGCAGAACTTTTTTTCGAAAAATCAGGATTGATAACATTCATCAAAACAATTAGTTACGTTCTTTTCGAATGGTTGCAAATTTATCAGAAGATGTAAACAGCTATTTCTCCACACGAAAATTTGCAGAACTTTTGCTTTTTCTGGTAGATAACAAATACCATGATATTTTTCATTTTGATTATACCCTCATTTCTGTATTGCAGACATGGTTGCAAATCAATGAAAACGTTTTATGTGAGGACCCGTATTTGGAACTTTTATAAAAATTTCGATACTTGTTTTGATGACATTGAACAACTCATTGCAACAATATATTTTCCGTTTAACGCAAGAGGTTGCGAACTGAATTACTCCTCAAGAACATTTTTTCGGTTATTTATGCAAGTTTGCAGAACTTTTGAAATTTTATTGAAAAAATTAGGATTATTACCAATTTTTTTTTGGATGAAACGAAACGTTCCGTTTTGTTTAAATGGTTGCGAATTCACCAGAAGATGTAAACTGCTATTTTGCAACACTTCGAAAGTTTGCAGAACTTTTGCAAATATCTCCGTACAAATAATGCGAATATTCACAAAATCCTGATTTTCAACATGTTCCGTTCAGAAAAGAGGGTTGCAAAATCATACTCAATACCATTTGAACGTGCTTTTCATTCTACTGAGGTTTTGGAACTTTTGTAATTATTGTTAGATTTTGGAAAAATCATGTCTATATCCACTGGCCTATATTTATTGAATGATCTCATCATCCGAACTAGAAATGAATATCTAATACAGAACTAGAAATCATTTTCGGAAAATATATAATTACGAATACAATCCATACCGATCTGCCTATTTTCTTGCACTTTCAGTTTTTTTCAATTCTAATTCATTATTTTGAGTTTCATGCCTGTCCACTCATTTTTTACAATGCCTGCTCTGCTTTACTAATATGAACTTTTATTTCACCTAATATGAGATGGCTGTTGAGAGACAGATGAATATTATATCTCACCGCTTAGCATCTCCACAGCCCCTCCAGAGACTCTTGACGACAACCAATTGTTTTTTGTGAAAAGATGAGGCACCATTGAAATCTGGGAGTCCTTCTGCTTCACAAAGATGAACCTGTAATGAACAGAAAAAAATATTTGAAATATATGAGTTCTCCTGACATCTCGATGTGGGAATATCCAATTTATTTATTTGATTTTTCAACACGGAATATTTTCATTCCATACATATCTATTTGGTAACCAGTCGAGAAAATTTTAATCTGTATCTTTCTTATTCGCAGAGAATTCGAACATCTGTTTCTACTTCGCCAAAAGCAGTCTGAATGGGTCAATATAAAACGTTCATGACAGCTTTGTATAGGGCATAGGTCGACTTGGGCCACCCCGACTATATATTTTTGAATATAGACCTGTATTGTTTGTTGCATCTTTTCAATCAACAATATATCAAGAAATTCAGGTCGTCACGATATTCTTGAAAGGGTGAACTATTTTTTTATTAGGGCCCTGATATTCGATCGAATGTAGGATATATTCATTTTTATATATATCACAGCTTCTCGTCCGAAATCGAAAAAACAATTAGCCCAAGTATCATTATCTCGATGGTGGCTGATTATAGGTCGCAGATATTGAATTGGTACTTTATTTATTCAAAATAATGTTTTTAGGATTTGTATAAGGATAATATGCTATAGTATATTGAGATATATGAGAATTGTCTTCATTCGTTCATTCATTCTCTTAATGGTCCTAATATAAAAATACTGGTTTACTTGATGATGGTCAAATATAAAAAATTGCAATTTTAAATACAGGTCCGTATGTAAAAATTCAGAACTGGCATGTAGCTCAAGTTGATAGGAACCCTATATGCAAGTATCATGATTATATTATATGGCAAAGTGGGTACAGAAGCGTTTTGGAAATATTTGCGAAAAAATAAGATATAGCCAAAAATTTGATTTCGAATATTTCAACTTCTTCTGAATATCCCCAAAACCGATATCTTCCAAGTCGATTTCTTTCATATTCAATAGAATACCATTTTAAACGAATCCTTTAAACCCAAACATTTACCAAAAAAGGGAAATTCTATTATAGAACGATTTTAACAGTTGAAATAAAATTATATTGATAAACTTGCTCACCAAATCCGTCTTACATTCCGCTAAAGATGAACATATTTTTTCAGATGTCGAATATTGGACGATTCATTGACTACTTCATCATTATCATGATTGATATCACAGCGTCAGATCAACGTTCACGCTTCGTCGCCCACAAAACAAACGCTGAATTCTATACGCTTGATAAAGCAATATCATTTACGCCGTAAGCCTCTAATCTATATCATGGACAATTCAATTGACGGTTGTTAAAGGTAGGCTCATATAATCTATCGTAGCCGTGATCGTCTAGTGGTTAGGACCCCACGTTGTGGCCGTGGTAACCCAGGTTCGAATCCTGGTCACGGCAGAGAGATTGAATTTTTTTATTAATTTCTGAATCAATGTTTCATTCAATCAATTGATGTTTTATTGACTGAATCAGGAGTTCATTTCAATTGAACAATGATTTGATTCCAACGAATATATATATATATATATATATATATATATATATATATATATATATATATATAGATTTATTCCAGCTACCTCAAAAATATCTCACAGATATTCGTTGGAATCGAATCATTGTTCAGTTGAATTGAACTCCTGATTCAGTCAGAGAGATTGCTTTTTTTTATTAATTTCTGAATCAATGTTTCATTCAATCAATTGATGTTTTATTGACTGAACCAGGAGTTCATTTCAATTGAACAATGATTTGATTCCAACGAATATCTGTGAGATATTTTTGAGGTAGCTGGAATAAATCAAAGTATATATACATATATATATATATATATATATATATATATATATATATATATATATATATATATATATATATGTACATATATATAAACTAGTCATTGATTCATTGACCAAGATTGAGAAGTACCAAATATTTAAATATAAATTATTGAAGATAATGATTTCAATTTTATAAAATATACCTGAAAGATTGTTCAATTCAATATAATAGTCGAAATCCATGTGTTTTTCAACAGACTAGTGAAAATCAGATATATGATCCGAAAAAATACACACTAATCAAAATACATAATACCGAAACTATGAAATATATTAGAATCTACCATTTATTGTATAAAATTGATTCCATCGAACCAATCATTTATTGTGCCTTGAAAACGTAATTTAATCAAACAGGCCACCGTGCTGGGTAATCGCACGTTTAAAGGTAGGGCCTCGTTCATCCATTGCTCGCACAAGTTTCGACTTCTGAGGGTTGACTTTCGTTGGTTAACGGAACGAACAATTTTAGAAAAATTTTTAGAAGTATTAATATAAAAGAAAAATAATTGAAAATAAACGAAAAACTAATGAACGTGGGGCAAGACCCCAACACATGAATTAACATTTCCACATGATTTAGTAAACTGACAGAACCGATAATATCAAATAAATAATATTTATTCAACACATAACTGTCATCAATGCCATTTCAGACTAGTAAACTATCAAATAACACACTGTGTTATTTTATAATTACTTTGTGTAAAATGACATTAATGATAACAGTCATAACTGTCATGTGTTGGATAAAACATTGTATACCACTCGTGTGTTATGATTCCTAAGTCACTTGAGAACTCATTATAGTATTTTATAAATTATTCACTTGATCCAACAACTTTGTTTTTGAAAAATATTTTTTCCCAAAAGTGTATAACGCTTGAACAAAAATAATGTCAAAATAGCAAAGACATAAATGTGTAGCTGAATACAAAAATATACTACCTGTGAAATTTTGAACATAACAAATCAAGCAAATTACTCAACTCAACTGAATATTCATCATAACTGAATACGATATACATTAGCTCTTTGTTCGAATATTCGTCAAAGCTTCGATGGGAACTATTGATATGTACGTCAACAGGAATATAAGGTTATTTAAATCAGAAATAAAACACATGAACAATCGACAAAATCACCTATCTGATATATTAGAAATCTTTCACTTCAAATGATAATTTTTTGAACAAAATCATATTGTCAAGCAAGTTGATCGGGATTAATTTCCAAGTCATACAATTCCTCATTTCATACAAAAAACAGGAATTTCTCGAAAAAAAGAAAATATTTCACAACAAGAATGACTATTGTTCAATAAATATGAGTAATTTTTCCAGTATTCACTTGGAGAACTTTTGTCTCTCGAATCCAAGATTTCACAGGTTCAACACTTTTATTTTTGAATTACTATCCGAGACAGAATCAACTGGAATTAAACGAAACTCTATTGCTATCCTTCAAGAAGATACGAAGTACGAAGCTTACATTATCTATTCCATCAGCTGTTCATGATTTCAATTCACCCTTCAGTCCATTAGCTTTTCATATATCACATAAAAAACGCAAAATGTATAACCGCAGGCACAACTGGTATCTTATTTACCCCTCACTTATTTTTCTTCTTGAATACGTCTTCTAACAAACAGCCTCGTGTCAATATTGACTTGAAGGAGCAGAATGAGGTAAGAATGTCAATTTTGTAGGACTCTCGTACCCTAGGGCTGGTAAATGGAACCAATATAGCTTTCGGTTTGTTGCGATATTTGGTCACGAGGGAGAGAAATTTCATTTTTTGTCCTTTTATGTTTATGTTTATCGTCGGACGTTGAGAGAGAGCATGTTCATTTCTTTCGTGTTAAATCGATAACAGGAAAAAAAAATTGTAGGAATTTTTTCTGAGGATTTGCTGAAGAACTTCTGTAGAAGTCGAGACGTGTGGTATGAAAATACCATAATAAGTTAACATACAGTATTTCTAATATATAAAGGAGAAAACAGCTCATCATACTTTGTCCGAGAGAATCTTAATGGTTACATATATATATATATATATATATATATATATATATATATATATATATATATATGTAACCATTAAGATTCTCTCGGACAAAGTATGATGAGCTGTTTTCTCCTTTATATATTAGAAATACTGTATGTTAACTTATTATGGTATTTTCATACCACACGTCTCGACTTCTACAGAAGTTCTTCAGCAAATCCTCAGAAAAAATTCCTACAATTTTTTTTTCCTGTTATCGATTTAACACGAAAGAAATGAACATGCTCTCTCTCAACGTCCGACGATAAACATAAACATAAAAGGACAAAAAATGAAATTTCTCTCCCTCGTGACCAAATATCGCAACAAACCGAAAGCTATATTGGTTCCATTTACCAGCCCTAGGGTACGAGAGTCCTACAAAATTGACATTCTTACCTCATTCTGCTCCTTCAAGTCAATATTGACACGAGGCTGTTTGTTAGAAGACGTATTCAAGAAGAAAAATAAGTGAGGGGTAAATAAGATACCAGTTGTGCCTGCGGTTATACATTTTGCGTTTTTTATGTGATATATGAAAAGCTAATGGACTGAAGGGTGAATTGAAATCATGAACAGCTGATGGAATAGATAATGTAAGCTTCGTACTTCGTATCTTCTTGAAGGATAGCAATAGAGTTTCGTTTAATTCCAGTTGATTCTGTCTCGGATAGTAATTCAAAAATAAAAGTGTTGAACCTGTGAAATCTTGGATTCGAGAGACAAAAGTTCTCCAAGTGAATACTGGAAAAATTACTCATATTTATTGAACAATAGTCATTCTTGTTGTGAAATATTTTCTTTTTTTCGAGAAATTCCTGTTTTTTGTATGAAATGAGGAATTGTATGACTTGGAAATTAATCCCGATCAACTTGCTTGACAATATGATTTTGTTCAAAAAATTATCATTTGAAGTGAAAGATTTCTAATATATCAGATAGGTGATTTTGTCGATTGTTCATGTGTTTTATTTCTGATTTAAATAACCTTATATTCCTGTTGACGTACATATCAATAGTTCCCATCGAAGCTTTGACGAATATTCGAACAAAGAGCTAATGTATATCGTATTCAGTTATGATGAATATTCAGTTGAGTTGAGTAATTTGCTTGATTTGTTATGTTCAAAATTTCACAGGTAGTATATTTTTGTATTCAGCTACACATTTATGTCTTTGCTATTTTGACATTATTTTTGTTCAAGCGTTATACACTTTTGGGAAAAAATATTTTTCAAAAACAAAGTTGTTGGATCAAGTGAATAATTTATAAAATACTATAATGAGTTCTCAAGTGACTTAGGAATCATAACACACGAGTGGTATACAATGTTTTATCCAACACATGACAGTTATGACTGTTATCATTAATGTCATTTTACACAAAGTAATTATAAAATAACACAGTGTGTTATTTGATAGTTTACTAGTCTGAAATGGCATTGATGACAGTTATGTGTTGAATAAATATTATTTATTTGATATTATCGGTTCTGTCAGTTTACTAAATCATGTGGAAATGTTAATTCATGTGTTGGGGTCTTGCCCCACGTTCATTAGTTTTTCGTTTATTTTCAATTATTTTTCTTTTATATTGATACTTCTAAAAATTTTTCTAAAATTGTTCGTTCCGTTAACCAACGAAAGTCAACCCTCAGAAGTCGAAACTTGTGCGAGCAATGGATGAACGAGGCCCTACCTTTAAACGTGCGATTACCCAGCACGGTGGCCTGTTTGATTAAATTACGTTTTCAAGGCACAATAATATATATATATATATATATATATATATATATATATATATATATATATATATATATATATATATATATATATATATATATATATATACATAGAAGGAATAAATGTTGGAGTTGCAGTCTTGTACTGAACTCTTTGCCAATTTGTCAAGCTTGACAAAATGGCATATAATATTGTCAGTCAAGAATCACCCAATTATTCATATATAAATATATGTATATATAACCTGACCTAAATAAAAAACATCTCCAGAAATTTGTCTTTTTTGCTGTAAAATTTTCCTCAAAGAATCCATTTCTGACAACAGAAATCTGAGAAAGTTTCACATTGGAGACCAGAAACATCCATTGACTCAAGGAAGACGAATATCTGTTTGTGCGTGGATATTCACAATGGAATCATAATAACATCCCGTTAAATTCCGGTAAAACGAAGGCTTCGGAAATTAAAACATGAAGTTAAAAACCGAGCAGCTTCTACCTGAGAGGCATTTTTGAAGTTTTCCAGAAAAATACTGACTTCTTGAAGATTTATTTGGGGAGTTGAATTTTGACAGCTTCAGAATAGAAGATGACTTCTGAAGTGGCTCTTATTTTCACTAACTTTTCGAACAAAAACCAAGTGCAAGGTCAAATTTGATTGATTTTTTATCACGGTGCAGATTACGGGGCTGTGTCACTGTGAAGTTACTACTGATCATACAGCTACATCCTGAAAATTAACATTCATTTACATGAAGAAGTAGAAGGTTTTTGGAAACTAATCTTTAAACGACATCCTTTGACCTTTTCCGTGTTATCCATACGTGTAACTGTGGAAATATATTATGATCAGTCGCGATGAGTTGGAGATCAGGTACTCAAACGATATTTTCAGATGTATATATTCTGAAAAAATTTAAATATTCAACAAGATATAAACACATTTTGAACGCGAAATCACGAAATATCATCAGATAAAATACCAATTTATTTTTATATGTACAATTTTCTAAATTCAATCATAGTACCAATATCTTCACAATCTATACCCACAGATTCTCTCGAATTAGTTTCAAACCCTTCTCACTCGCATCATATGGCTGAACGTGACGAAATCCGCTTGACAGCTTTCATTCATCACTCTGTTCTCACTTGAGGCTCACCAATGTCACTGCACTTTTCAAAAATGACTAATGTCTGTAGTATCCTCACATGTTCCTTGTTAACAGCCATTATATTTCTATGCATATTTTTTCACCGTTGAAATCGATTTCAACGCACCCCCAAAGTACCGCTCTACGACAAAAAAAACTCCTCTGTCTATAGCTAATTTCGACACTGTTATTCACTCAGTCGGAGTCATGGAGCTCTCGACAGGCATGAATTTTTTTTATTTATTACGCTGATAGAAATGAATGATGTGTGGGTTTTCGTATGGTGACTACTAAATAAGAAATATTCCACACGAGAGAAACGCATCCAATTTGTCTTCAGAATGCACGAACACTCCTGCTGTTCGGTTCTGATTGAAACATAATGAGAACTTTTGAATCCACATAAATAAATCAAAATGGAGATTCTGATTCAGAAAAGTTGTTAACTCTCCGTTTGTTCCTGATTGTGATTTACGATTAACCTCTCGGTGTTGTTTATAGCTATATACTTATTCCAGTAACATTAAAATTAATAAATAGCGATTTAATTTTTCAAGTGAAATTGTCAATATAAAAAAATGTTTGTTCATTCTAATAATTGATATTTATGACTTTCTAGGATTCAGTTATTATCACCACAAAAGATTTACTCTGAATGAATTTCACGTCTCGTGATACTCATACAAAATATTTATGAGCAAATATCTGGCAAAAACAGTTGTGATCAATACAATTGTATATCAGAAGTGAAAAAAGATCAGTATATCATTAATGGAAAGAATTGGGACTAGATGAAAATATGTTTATGAACAATAAGCTATTTTTCTGTTATGTTTATTCTGAATTGACTAATCTGAATAGTTGTAGCTAGAAGCATTGTCGAATTATATTATATCCAAACCCAACATTAGGCTAATGAAATAAAACAAAAATAGCATGGTATTGGTAGTGTGATAGGGTTGACAGATCAGAGTCACGATTGTTGCTATTCATAAGCTATAAGGCTCAATTAGCCTCATAGTTCATTACCCAGATTTTTCATAATTCATCTCATTAATCTCATTTTAATTTTTATTTCAAATGAACGATGTCAACGATATCCCTCTTCATAATTTATTTCAATATGTAATTTTAACTTGCATAAGCACCTCTGTTAATTTCAAGAGAGTCTTCTCAAACGCAATATTATTGATTTCTGTCAATATCATCATATTCGCTGTTCGAGAGTTATTATCAGTATATTTCATTATTCAAAGTGAAAAGAAGTCCGAAATTGGAAGAGATATTCGAGAATGAAACTGCAGTAATCATTCATTTGTTTTTTACCAACCAGATATTACATTAATCTGTAAAGGATATTCCACGAGAATACATCGTGATTGTAACTATTCAATAATATGTTTTCTTTTGTGTATTCAATAACCTCGAATTGTACTTTTCTCTGGAAAGCGTAATATTGCTATTCTTGTTTCATATAATAATTTTTCGTTTTCCGAGCCACATATCGTCTCAACTTACAGATATTAGTTTTCTGCAGTTTGAAATAACATGACAGAAACTCTCCAGAATCCAATCGAGCGTTTCTATTTCCAAATAAGTATAGGAGAGAGAAGTCTTGTGTCAACAGAAGAAATTCAATTATTTTTACACGGTTTCGCAATAAGAGTTTTTAATGGTTTCTAATACCGCTTCTGCACTCTTGCTGAATGAACTGAAATTTATTCCTCAGCACGTGAAGAGGGTTTTTTATAGGCCGATGCTATTGGTATAAAGCTTGTAACTCATAAAATGTCTAGACCATTTGGCTAATCCAATTATTTTTGGAGTAAGAAAAATGTAGCGACGCCGCAAAAAAAGTTCAATATGAGCTCTATTCGAATAGATTCGTTTTTTATCGATTGGGAGACCTTGACTTACAAATTCTAAAGGTGATTTGTTATCGTCGTGGGAAATAAATTGGAACTGGCACGTTTCACTATTTTATCACGAGCCAAGACGAGGAGCTTTGTGGTGGGTTTCAGCAAAAAATCATCATGCGTTTGGTGGAGGAGACTGAAAATACGGGTTGTTTATCAGACTTCAACATGAAGTCAAGAAAAAAGGGGTGTTTTTCAGAGAAACGCTCATTTTGCGACCATTATACACAAGAGTAATTCAGAAAAAAAATTGTCTCGGGAACAGAAAATTATAGTCTTTCTTCGTATGCATGTGAAAGGCTATTTTCTTTACTGCCTGTGATATGGATTTAGTGGCAAGACCAATTGATTATGCGGAATAATCACCAATTACGTTTATTTATGAAGAAAGAAAAAATTCATTGATAACTCCGAATATTTGTTCAAGACATTCATTATCATGCGTATAAGGATATTGGGATTGTAGATCATCAACTTCAAAATACCCAAATCGGTATTCAGAAGGATATATTTGATATAAATTGGCACGGAAACATAAAAATCAGATGCCAATCTCCACGGAAAACAATTTTGTCTCATGAATTGCAACCACTACATAAACAAGTTATAATGTTCAATTTGAAAATTTACTTTATATTTACAAAAATGAACTGTAATCAATAATATGCCTGAATTCCGACAAAGTTCTGATGATTCAGACTTTCCTGGTATCTCAACTAGAATATCCATGAGAGACAAAATTCCTCATATTGAGATTTTTTTCAATTTGTCCACTCAATCGATATTTTTTGTGTTATCATCCAGTTCATCATGAAACGATGATAGAAAATTTCACTCTGCAGCATGTTTTTCAATGCATGGAAAACAATGCTTTTCAAGCCAACGATGGAACATATGTGAATATAGAGAAGCAGAATTTTGTGAGCCTAATAACAATGTATGAATAGTTATCAGTGATGATTTTCTATGTTTTGATTACAAAGAATCTGATTACTTAATACTTGGGTATACCGACTTAGTATCAGTCGATACGCACACCAAATATATTAGAATTGAGATGTATGAATAGGAGACCATAGAATCAAATAACCATTTGAATATCTCCACTCCAGTTTGAATATATCCGCTGGTGTATAACACCGACATGAGAATAGACTAGGGGAACCAGTAGGTATTAACGATTTAATTTTCGGCATACAGTAGAAACGGTTCGTTATATTCGATATTTCTGATTATTTTTTTCACTTGTCAAAATGTGACGTTTTTGGCATTTCAACCAATAGTAGCGGGTTATTCTATGGTTATTCTAGACAATCATTGGGTATTATACTAATAAAACTGCCTGGTCCTTTCGATAAAACGTTGTTTACCTTTGAACTGTCAAAACTATACGGTTTACCGCGTCGATTCCATTGAACTGGCTCATATTTATATAAATTATCATGAATGAAGAGTTACCTTATTATTAATACTCATTCACTTTTCACTTTTTCAGCATAATAATAACATAACACATTTCAATGAACACTCAAACACGTAAATAGCTCATAACCCCAACTTTATGTCAGATATAGCGAACGACCGATTCAAATATTTAAGGTTTCCTTAACTCAGATGGAGAAAGCGTACAATTAGTTTTTATTAAATACAATTCATTTTTTGTTGTATGAGAAGAAACCGTTGTATGAAGATTTTGATACAACGACATAACGAATGATTTTATGTTCCTTCTGGCGCGATTTTCATTTCATAAGAAATTTTCAATTATCAACCTTGTACAATGAGAGATGTGACGCCATCTTTTGGTATCGTCGGCAAGCATTATCATATTCACTGCGTAAGCATCATATCTCTTCTGGATCATAGAGAACATACATCGTTGTTTGACATTTCAAATTTGTAAAATTTTCACCCATTTTCCTTTCCTTCTTATGTGAATGAAATACTGATCAATTAAATTGTTCTTCCTTCTATTTGTTCGAAAAATAATCTGTCCAAATATAACTCGTTCTTCAAATTCAATAATATAAATTTTCATTTTCGAAACACTCAAACTTTTTTATTTTGAGGCAAAAGCATTCAAACAAACCGAAATAGATAAAATCACTCAACCTACGGACTCGTGATTTCATCAATCGGTTTGTTTTCATCTTTTTGCCAAATTAAAAAGTTTTTGTGGAAAATGAAAATTTATCGATTGAATTTGAAGGACTCGTGGTATTACCTTTGATAAAACCGGCTATGAAAACTTCGTTGCATCACAACCGAAACAAAAATATGCACCAAACTTCATTCCGAATCAGTCCCTGCATGAATGATTGCTTCGTCAAACTTATTGTTCACGAATCCACCGCAACTTCACCCCAAGCACACCCCTAATACAGAAATATAAAATTATACCTAGTCTTCCAGAGCACAAAAGGGAATTTTCGTTTCATCATTAGAAAAGGCGCAATCATCCTACCATAACTAATCCTATCGATAAACGTTCGTTTGTTTATTAGGGCATTACACTCGGCATTACATAACCAAATTCATGTAACTCGAGGATTGCATGAAGAAATATAGTTTTACATTTCCTTAGCCGGAGTGGTTTTATGTTCGGGAAAATTCGATGTATATATTCAAGTGGGGTTATAAAATGGAGCGTTGCCGGGACTACACCTATCCAATAATGTATTCGGGGGAGTTTATTACGTTATAGCCATATCTTTTTGGATCCTGCACATAACCATATTCTGTTCAGTTCATTACGGTTTGGTATGGTCGCAGTCGAGCTAGAATCTGGATGACGAATAGATTCGTTCAGTGCTGCTAGAAAGAAGAAGTGAAAATGAATCCGATAACGGTGAAATAGCTTCTATACAACTGAACATTCTGTAACTTTTTAATATCAGGAGAACGAGGGATATGAGAAGAGTTGGACAATGTCGTCGTCTGGGATTTCTACATCTGTGTCGTTCTGACTCATGAAAAAAGAAGAGTAAATGTTCTCAATACAAGTGAACTGTGTTTCAGAATAGGTCGAATCTGGGTTTCATACACTATAAGGAACTCTTGGAATATGAATTTACATTTGCCCCAGAAAAATATCGTAATATCGTTACGAAATTCAAGATAGAAGTTAACACTTATTTGAATTGGAACAAAATACTCTCATGACAATGAATATAAAAAACCCAGTATAGCAAAAATCATCAAAACAAGCAGAACTGCGCGAAATGTTATGTCATTCAACCTTTATGTAGCTCCTTCTAGAAGTTACATCAGGGAAGAAAAGCACCTGAGATATTTGCCGACTTTTGGTAACAAAATAACAATGGTCATTTTCAATCTTACTGCGACACGCCTATGGATTATATTTACAGGGAAAACAATCTATTTTACTGTTGCACATGTTTGTTTATTTTTCTCAATATAAATACGCGTGAATTTTGATTATTTCAAGAACTATTTGTATTTTTAAAGGAGCTACTACAGAGATTTAGTGTCTACAATGACCGAAAAAATAATGTTGTGAAAAAGCATAGCGAAACGAGAGACGAGAGATGTTCATTGGATATATCGAAAGATAAAAAAATGGTTACGTTCTGTTGGTCGATAACATTTCCTGAAAATGTTATGAAAAGTTTTCTTCAGAAAGAATCAACAATAGATTATAGAAACAAGTTCAGATAAAAACAGCATTATTGTATATATCAAAAACTATTTCGCACATTCCGGTGGCGGTTTTTGACCTCAACTAGACAACAAAACTTGATAGGTTAGAGAAAAATGTACCGATAAAGACAGAATTCTGTATTATCGACAATGTGAGGGAAAATTTTCTATTTTTGGATCGATCGATACAAACCAAGTAATAATAAAAATATACCTCGCCATCTAACAACACATCTGTCCGTTTTCTTCGGAATATATGACATGACGTACCCTAAGTCGACTTAAATTATACGACGCAGTTCGGAAGAATTAATCATTTTATATAACTTTTTTGGAATTTTAAGAGAAATGAATGCGTGACACCGTGAATCATTCCGAGAAGGACAGAAAATTTGGGTTGGAAATTTGGTTCCGATAGATTTTTATAGTTGGTGGTTTGATTCACTGGATCCGAGTATGGGAATCGCTGGATTCTACTCGGAAAAATCGACGACTTGTCCAAGAAGTTTTTTGGGGAAACATATAGTCTGCATTTATTATTAGAATGAAATACGGCTCAGAGCTGTGCCGAGCACTGACGCTCAGTGCTTCGAGCACTAAGCACTAAGCACTCTTGAAGAGTGCTCCGGAATCTCGAGCACTAAGCACTAATTTTGACAAAGTGCTCGCGATTACTAAGCATTTTCGAAAAGTAATTCGATATGGGGAGCACTAAGCACTGTTCAAAAATATGATACTGTTATACACTTGAATTGCTTTTTGACATGGTTTTTGTATTTTTTGTAGAGTATTCACGTAAAATTCAATCCTAAACATCATGAAACAGCATATTGAGTCGAACCCAATGCTTTGCCTATGATTCATTATTTGTAAGTATAGCATTGAATACACTGATGGGGTGGAGGCGGAATGAATACGACTCGCCTTATGATTATTAATATCATTTGATATAAATAAATACATATCTCCAACAGAAAACAGAAAAACATAACGTCAATTCTCTAACAAACTAAATGTTACACATCAATTCATGATTCATTTTATTGCCTTCACCTTGGATTCGTTCTCCGGATATAGATATTTTGTCAACTTGCTATGATCTGTTTTTTTAACTCATTAAAATCTAAAGAGCGATAAATAGTTAAAAGTCAATAGAAATTGTACGTACCTACATTCCGACAGAATTATTAAAAAATCAAAGTGATTTAAAGTGTGTGTGTACACTCATATTCCAAAGAGAATAGGTATAAGCATTTTTGTTGATAATGAGATTATAAATCGAAATGCACGATAAAATACAAGGTGTTCCATTAAATATATATCATTTCTGACTTCAATTTTTGTTTGTATTCAGCAACGAGAAGGCTATCAAAAATTCCACTAGTTTGCGCCTTCAACCAAATTCGTAGCATCAAAAATAACAGTGATGGCAATGTTGCCAACTCATATTGAAACACCCCGTATAAAGTACGAAGGTAAATAGTTCCCCCCAACTTTATCGTAATTTGAATTTTAGAAAGATTTCCAAAAAATGTCTTCAATGCATATCCATTGAATGACCCTTTAAATCGAAATCAATGTCAACTACTAACAAGCCATACAAAGTGAATGTAATTCTGTCAAAATAAACATACAGGAGCGATCAACTTTCCGACTCGCCCTGTGAATTCTTCTCGAGTATCTTGTAAATAAACCAACCATAAGCAAATCCAGTCAGATATTGAATCCTGAAATCAGAATTATATTTCGAGCCGATGCTTCGTTTATTGCCTTGCCCGCACAAGGGTCTGCCTTCTGGGCACACTCGTCAGAAAGCAGAGAACAATATAAATTTAAAAAAATTCAAGAGTGTGACGTTTTGCCTGAAACACGAAAAAAACATTTTTTTTTTAATGAAACCTTAGCTAGATCGATTTATCGCCCTCGAAAACCAATACACCCACCGACCCGGTAGCACTGTGGGTTTTTCTGGTTCCCTACAGTTGAAATAGCAAAAACGCTACCGTGAAAATCGTCCCAGAGCGCTTCGGCACACAAAATGATTAACCGACCCTTACCCTCACAAGGCTCTGCCTTCTGGGCGCACGTGTAAGAGTGTTCGGCAAAGAGAATCATAAATGTAAAAATAAATGAATGAAAAATCACGAGTGTGACGTTTGGCCTGAAAACGGGGATAACACGACGTTTTTTAGAAATGAAACCTATCTTGATCGATTTATCGCCCCCTGAATTGTTGGAACCGTTTCCGAAATTCAGATTATTATATATTTATATATTAATCGTTGAAAATACTGGTTATTTTTCAACTCGAATACCCTGTTTCTCTGAGAGACAAAGGATTGTGTCAATGGAAATAATTGTTAAAGAAGTCGACAACTGCATTATAAATTTGGGAAATTACTCTGGAGCCCATTTCTCCATAAGCCGCCTACTATTGATAAAATATCATTCGATAGAACTTACCTATCTATACTGCGTACTGCTCCGACACTCAACGCACTCGGTAAAACTCAAAACAAGACTGAGATCTTTCGAAGATGCATATGGAAGCGGTTCAGACTCAAGATTTTGTCTTGAGTGGGGGTGCACGTTCTCATGTTTCGACAAGTAGGAAGTATGGAAAGACTTAGTGCTTAGTAATCCCAAAAAGTGCTCCCGAGCACTTAAGTGCTCGGGAGCACTTTTCGGGATTACTAAGCACTAAGCTCTTTGGTAAAATGTTCGAAGCACTAAGCACTGGTTCGAAAAAGTGCTCGGGAGCACAGTGCTTACGAGCACAAAAGTGCTCTAAGAGCTTTCACGAGCACTAAGCACAATGCTTTGGGACAGCTCTGATACGGCTCATAACGTACAGAAAACTATTCAGTTTTCAGATTAAAAATTGCATGGAAGTCCTAGCTGAGATAAAATAACCGCCGTCAGCGCCTTCAGTGGTTGTTGATCCCCAGCATCTAAATATTACTTGCGAAAGCACACTTCCAATTGAATTTATCTGTTCGGTGGAATCGACTATCTGATTCTAATTTCAGAATAAAAAAATGCTGTGAAAGTATGTGTGAATAGGAAGTGACTTCTAGTATTTCTTCTGGTTTAATATCATAAATAATCTGGTACACGTATATTTGATGCTTTTAGGATTCCGATTGAATTACTGGCTCGAATGTTCTATGATTTTCATAAGATATGCCATAAAAAGTGTACCTACACTCTTCACTATCTAAAAGCAAGTCATCCTCAGTTCGAAACAACCGAAAGCTAATGATTTGGCATTCCACAGCTCGTGAGGAGGAATGACCAACAATGCTCTATTCCATAATTGAATCACCCTTTCACGGTGGCAGAAAAGAAATTGTCGTCATTTCCGTCCGCCCACGATGCAGTAGGGGGCAAAAAGCAATCAGACGTGTTGTAGTTCGTTGCTTTTATGTCCTTTATTGGTTCATAACTGGACACAATGAGGAATGAGCACTCATACAATGGGTTTCGTCACTTTGTTCCCGGTGCGGGCATACACTAGATGGCTTTTCTCACCTACGACGGCGAATGAATCGTTGAAATTGATACTTCTGGGGTACCGACGACGAGCTATTGTTATTCGTTGAGTAGCTTCTATAGGGTGAAATGCAACAACTGGGAGGAACACTGCCATCGCAGTTGTAGTGAAAGTTTTTTATTTATTTTTTAAATTTATACTTCACCAAACACTCTTTCGAGTGCAAAGTATTGGTATATTATAAATTATAAAATATTGAAATTTCTTATGAGAGGAAAGTTAACATTTGCTGGAGTTTGTATGAAATTGTATTCTTCTACTTTCACCATTTCAAACCGTTCATTAGGTTTTTTACAGCTGTTAGGTACCTATATAATGCCTCATTCGGAATACACGTGTGTTCTAAATTGATGGCGGCCGTTTCCGGAATTGTTTTTGAAGGATGGGATATGTAACATTTGACCTCATAAATTTGATCTCATGACTACATTCAATTGCCCAAGAAACAAATTCAACGAATTTTCATTTCGAATTATTTGTAAATTTGAATAAAAATGATATTTTTAGGAAATTTATTGCTTAACAGTTTGTGGATTGATACTGTATTTAGTTATATTCATAAAGCAAGCAATTGTTTTACCTGCTTGCTGTCATCCAGTGTCTCGTTGATCATTGAAAATGGGAGATAACGAAAAAATTTGTGCTACACCAGCAAAAATTACCGCAAAAGCATTATCCTTCTCGTTACGTAATATACTATTATAATAGTTTGATGTAATATTAAAAAATGAACAGGAAATAGATAGTTGCAAGTTTGATTATCATACATTTTGTGTTTCGATGAGGCATTGTGCCGATGTGCCGATGATGTCGTCATTTGTAAATGTCATTATCCTACGAGAATATTGTTCACATTTACCTAGGTTTCAATGAATGTGTTCAACATGCCAATCATATCTCATAAATCTGAGTTATGTTTCACGAGAATTAGGTACTACGAATAAGCACTAACGGATTCGAAATGATATCGGAATTTCTAACAATAGAAGTGAACGAATTATATATCACGATCAACACTTCGATAAAAAGACGGGCCATAAGCGAAAGAGAACGACATCGAATAAAAAACTATAAGTGTTGTTTATGATTAAAATTGTAACATAAAGGCTGATGAACCGGTAACGTGTGGATATGTGGAGTGGAAAATAGGAGAAACAAATGTACTACCACCCTTCTAGAATACCACGAGCTTTTCAATTCTAGATTCACAAGAAAGGATAGCCGTGTACATTTCAGCAAACATCATGAAAATCAGAGGCAGCCGATACGAATTGATGTTTTCTTCTACATTTGAACCAATTTCCTTTCAGGTCGTTCACTCAGGGAATATTTCGCTCTATTCGATTTGTTGAATATTTCGAGTTGAATAGAGTCCAATAACTTATTCACAAATTTCAGTTGAATTCTTCGGGCAACTGATTGTTCCTACCAAGTTCTTATTTGTATCAATAGTGATACATCAACGGTAAGCTTACCTCATATGCTGATGATACTGCAATATTTTATTCTGGAAATAACTGGAACTCTCTTAAACATGAAGTCAAGGAATTAGATTGCTAACGATGAAATTTGCAAAAACTCATTATCTACCGTTTTATAGGAATATATCCAATCTACCAAACTTGAATAAGTTAAGTAATAATAATATATACATTGATTCCTGTCTTGGGTTAAAGTATCTAGGTGTTATTATCGACCATCAATTGAAATTGAATAAACATATTGACTATATAGTAAAAAAAATTCAATACCTCATAAACAAATTTCCAAACTTGACGGAAATACTAGATTTACATGGACCGAGGAAAGTTTATTATGCATTGGTCGAATCTCACATTACATATGGAATCTTGGAATGGGGTGGTAAAACGAAAATTTTTCTGAAAAAGTTAGAAATAACTCAAAAGAAAATAATCAAAGTAATGTACAAGATATCACATCAATATCCATCAGATAATCTCTACCAGGAGAGTAAATTTCTCGACCCGCGACAACTCTATTTTTTCTTCTCAAATATCAGGCAAAGAAAAGCGGTCACAAACGCAAAAAAAACAGAGCATACTTATAAATACACGCCATAAAGAGAATACACTTATATCACCATTAATAACAAAATCAATAGGTCAACGGAGTAATGCTTACCTAAGCCCAAAAGTGTACAATCTACTTCCAAGAGAAAGAAAGAACACTACACCTCCATATGTACTTGAAAGACAATTGGAGAGATTTACATTAACAATTCCAAGACAAACCATACATGATACAATGAATCTGAATGCGTAGTAGAATGAAATATTATATATTTCACAAAAGATTTTACAAAAATTTCGTGATCTTTGCAATATTGTTGAAACCATATATTTATCTGTATTATAATAACGTATTCTTATCTCCATCTCCATAGTTGTGATTTTAATCGTGTTGAAAAGTATTATTGATATAGTTATATTCTTATATATTAAACTTTTCCATATTATATTTAGTTACAGCACTAGGAATATACATCTATGTACTCCTTTTTCATTCTATTTCATTTCATTATCTTAAATGTTCCATACTTAAATTTATAGATGTGTTCTGACTTGCGTTGTTAGTTATAGATGAATTTTTAATAATTGTACTTTTACCATTTTATATTCTTATATTTTTTATTTTATTTTTATATTATTATACTGCCTTCATTTACTTTTATTTAGCCCCACACAAGCTTGCTCAAGAGGTTTTTTGCATTTATTTCTACTTCACATGAAACAAATTGTATACATCAATTACTGTCAAAAATTAGGATCTGTTTGTAGAAATATAATTTATTATTATTATATTGTCAAAATGACCTGTTGAAAGCCGTCAATAGCTGAAAAGTATCTCGCTGAGAAAAAATGCGTTCGGTGCTTCCGAAGAGAAACAATCCACCGCCTTCCGGTAACCCGATAACAGAATAATGGGATTAAATTAACTCACCATGCCGAAATCTCCTTCTCCGAGTTTTTCCAACAGCCGGAGCCGGTGTCTGGGAAAATCCAGCAGATGTGCGACGCCCTCTAGCGGCGGACCCTCGGGCAGCTTGATTGGCGTGAACCGGCCGGGGGTGAAGTGCTGCTCCCGTCTTTCGCCCTGCAACGAAAATGCATTATTTATTTCACGGATTGATGGCGCCGATTTCGGCGGAAACGCTGCGTGCGAGCGCTAATTCGTTTCGCCATGGAAACTCGATCGGTTGGGAAAATTCCAAAGTTACGAATTGAATGGTGTTAGGTGGATACACCGGTTTCTGCCAAACGAGCCGAACTTTCACAATAAACCTTCTATCTTTTTTTGTACATCAAATTGAATTGTAAATAAAGAATCTATCCATGTCAAGAGGAATGACAATTCCGTATGGGAATTGGACACATTGATGAACACATCTAAATAGTATCAATCAGAATTGGGTAATCGCACGTTAAAAGGTGAGGCCTCGTTGATCCATTGCTCGCACAAGTTTCGACTTCTGAGGGTTGACGTTCGTCAGCTGGTTAACGGAACGAACAATTTTAAAACAATTTTTGAACAAATTCATTATTCTTGTGGATTGGAATCCACAATTCACAAAACAGTTGTTCCATCTCATCAAATTGTTGGGTTATGTCGCCAATATCCAATCACTAATATCAGGATATATCTGATGACAACAAAAATTAAAGCTAATATTCTCAACAAAACAAATAATTGAATATCGGTTGAAATTCAAACCATACTTTTTCCTACCAAGATTTTCTGGAAAATGGAATGGAGAATTGAACTGAAAAAATGGAAATATGATTTGGTCAAAAACAGCTCCTACACCGCCATTTTGGATGAAAATGGCAGCTTGTGCTATATCGTCGAAAGTGGCCATTGGTGGAAATATCAGCCGTAATAAACTATACTCTAATTATCAAACTTGTAACCCTATAAACAACTGAATGGCGCCGTGTACAATGATTTCATTGTAATCCTGACGATAATCCAACAAAAAGAACTTGCCGAGAAAAAGGCACCGATGGTTATTCGAGTAAACGACTTCTCACTTTACTATTAAACATTTCCGTGGTTCGAAATATATAGTTACATTGATCGATCAAAGAACTTATTGATACGATAACAACATTGTTTGGGAATTAATTACTTATAAATGTCTGATATTCAAATTCAAATTTATTGAGTCTATAGCCTATAACAATAATAGATTAGACGAGTCAAGGTGGAATGGCACACAATATGTGTTATATCTATACTAATAACAAAAAATATATTACAGTTTCCTGTATGATTTTCACTCACAATGGGTTTACAAAACCGCGACACGTGTTTCGCTATTACAATAGCTTCTTCAAGCAAGATAAATAAATCACTATTCTATAATACGCTATTTATATACAAGTAGGTCGAACGTCTCTTACAATAAAGGTCCGACTTAGGTCCGATATCCGACCCATAATTTGTCCAAATACTAATTAGTTACCTGCGAAGATTATTCCTAGAAATAGAATTATTGGCCGGGAACATATTCAACAATGGGGAGTTATTTAATTCAACCTGATCATTCAATAAATATTCTGAATTTTTCCCTCTATTGATTTCCAAGCTTTCTAGAAGGTTAAGTTTCCAACCTTTCTGCTCAAAATGCCTTATTTTGAACTCGTGGTTGAACTCATGACCTTCCAGAATGAGGTGACTTGCATAAGTAGAATTTGTTTTTCCATTCAAAAAACTAGCTCTGTGTTCTCCTAGGCGAGTGTTGAAAGATCTTCCCGTTTGGCCTACGTAGTACATCGGACATGACCCACATGTTAATTCATAAACTCCTGATCTTTGTGACGATTCATTTTTGTCTTTATTATTTTTGATATATATCCCCAATTTATTATTAGTACGAAAAGCTGTATTAATATCATTATTTTTCAAGAATCTAGAAATATTTACGCTTGGTTGGCCTAAATAAGTTATGGTTCTGTAAGTATCCGGCTCGGTATTGACTACTGGATACACCAACTTGAGGGCTTGACTATGTAATTTCTTCCTCACAAGTGAGTCTATTAACTGACCCTCATATCCATTGTTAATCGCAATCTGTTTTATTATATTAAGTTCATTAACATAATATAAGTTCATTAACATAATATATAATAAAACAGATTGCGATTAATAATGGATATGAGGGTCAGTTAATAGACTCACTTGTGAGGAAGAAATTACATAGTCAAGCCCTCAAGTTGGTGTACCCAGTAGTCAATACCGAGCCGGATACTAACAGAACCATAACTTATTTAGGCCAACCAAGCGAAAATATTTCTAGATTCTTGAAAAATAATGATATTAATACAGCTTTTCGTACTAATAATAAATTGGGGATATATATCAAAAATAATAAAGACAAAAATGAATCGTCACAAAGATCAGGAGTTTATGAATTAACATGTGGGTCATGTCCGATGTACTACGTAGGCCAAACGGGAAGATATTTCAACACTCGCCTAGGAGAACACAGAGCTAGTTTTTTGAATGGAAAAACAAATTCTACTTATGCAAGTCACCTCATTCTGGAAGGTCATGAGTTCAACCACGAGTTCAAAATAAGGCATTTTGAGCAGAAAGGTTGGAAACTTAACCTTCTAGAAAGCTTGGAAATCAATAGAGGGAAAAATTCAGAATATTTATTGAATGATCAGGTTGAATTAAATAACTCCCCATTGTTGAATATGTTCCCGGCCAATAATTCTATTTCTAGGAATAATCTTCGCAGGTAACTAATTAGTATTTGGACAAATTATGGGTCGGATATCGGACCTAAGTCGGACCTTTATTGTAAGAGACGTTCGACCTACTTGTATATAAATAGCGTATTATAGAATAGTGATTTATTTATCTTGCTTGAAGAAGCTATTGTAATAGCGAAACACGTGTCGCGGTTTTGTAAACCCATTGTGAGTGAAAATCATACAGGAAACTGTAATATATTTTTTTGTTAATATGGATTTTCATCAAGTATCGGCCAGTTCAATTCAATTTCTATACTAATATACCTAAAAAATAGACTAACTAATTTACAACCTTTGAAATCAAACACAATCACATAATCAATAACAGTTACATCATTAGAAACAAAGTTTCATATAACAGCTTAAAAAAAGGTGTTCAGCTGAAAACATTGGGAATCGTACATTTGAAATTAATTGCGATGAACATCCATCAGTAGAGAAACAGTCAAAGCTATGATTGGCTTTTGAGGTAGTATTCAAACTCGTTCAATGTATAAAAGCAGCCTTTGATTAGAATATCTTTCAACATGCGTTTGAAGATCTCTGAGCTTCTGCATGCCCTCAGAATTGACGGTAGAAGATTGAAAAGACGACAACCAGCGATATTCGGAGATTTCCTTTGGAACGAATGAACTGCCCTATCGATAATGAGGTCAGTTTTGTTCCTTGTGTGATGCTGGTGGGTATCACAATGTCTCAAGTAATTGTTTCTATTAGAAAAAATTAACAGTAATAGTTTCAAAATGTATATCGACACAACAGTTAATATTTTTTTAATTCTGAAGGTTTCTCTACAGGACTCTCCATAAGGCAAATCAAAAATTCTCCTGATGATTCTCTTTTGCAGGATGAACACTCCTTGTGTTTCGATCGCCTGTCCCCATACCGTAGGCAATATAACCAAGAGCGTAGTAGGTGTTTAACAAACAATCCGTGTCTAGCATATTTTTCATTGTGTTGATTACAAAAAAGCACTTATTCAATTTATTGCAGACGCTATCTATTTGTGTACTCCACAAGTTGCAGTCCATTTGTATTCCAAAAAATTTGACCGTTTTGGAGATAATTATGGGGGTATTTTCAAATGAAATTTTGGGGTTGGATGGTGACTTGTATTTATTATAAATCTCCACGCACACTGTTTTTTTATGGTTGATCATTAATTTGATTTTACAACACCAGGCTTTGAATTCTTCTAAAATAACAATGATTTTATCACTGAGTCTTTGCTGTGACTGATCTGATACAGTTATAGATGTATCATCTGTATACATCAGGACATTGCCCATACATATGTGATTAGGTAGATCATTAATAAAGGTGAGAAAAATTAGGGGACCAAGTACACTCCCTTGTGAAGTTCCAAGGTCGTTGTCATCCGAGATGACTTCACCCAGCTTGATCACAAACTTCCTCCTTTCAAGGAAGGACACGAGCCACCCATTTATCGGGTCGCGAATACCGAGGTCATCTAGTTTTCTTGATACGAATGTGCTATCCACGGTATCAAACGCACTTGTGAGGTCGAAAAAAAGTGTAACAACGAATTCACCATCATCCATTTTATTGATAACTTGTTGTATATATTGTATAATACCAGTTTCCGTTGTTGGAAATTTTCGTTGCGTTACCGATATATTGGTTATGTTCGCTATGATTGTGGCAAAAAACTCGGCACTATACTTGATCACTGAAATTGGAATCTCATCCAGTCCAGTTGTTTTTTTATTTGGTAGTTGTTTAATAATTTCAATCATTTCATTTGTGGTTACTGTCAAAAAAAACATTGAATTTGTATTGTGAACGCCCCGTGTGCAATCAGTGGAAATAACAGGTACAAAATGCTTATTGAGTTTGTCCTGGACAGCAGTTGAAAAGAACTGACCGAAAGTAGAAGCCATTACTTCACGATCGGTGATAATTTCCCCGTCGTTTTTATGTATTTCTTCAATGGTTTTTGATTTTTTTATTACCTCTAACATCATTCACTAGGTTCCACACTGTTTTTTGTTGGTTAGTGGAATCAATTATTATTTATTAAAGTGGGCTTTCTTTTCCTGCCTAATTTTTTTTTCAGTTTCTTTTTTCAATTCTTTATACTTCTGACTAACATTTTCATCGTTAATTCTTTTACGCAACCAAAACGATGTTTTTCAGTTCTTCTCTTTTGTTTTTCAATTCCTCTGAAAAATTAATATTCTTCCTACTCGATTCGCTTTTAACTTGTAACGATTTACGCGGAATTGCACAGTTGAGACACCACGTGATACTTTCCAAGAAATCATCAAAGACAATATCGACAACTCCGATACAGTTGATATCATGATCAATTTTCGTGAGGTAAAATTTCAACTCGTTTCTCGTGTTGTCATCAATTTTTCTAAATGAATATCTTACCGGGTCCATGACTGTCTTTTCTGTAGATGAAGCGAGACAGCACTCGGTTATTTGGGCATAGTGATCTGAAATCCCTGGATCTAGGTTAGTTGGTTTTACAAGCTCTGGTTTATTCGTAATAACATAGTCTATTGATGAATAGCTCGTGCCATTAACTGTCGTGAAAATACGCGTATACTCATTGATGAGTGACGACTAACCGAAAGTCGAAAATGTCTTTTAGTATTTTACTTTCAATGCTGTTGCCAAATTGGTGTATATTGAGATCACCACATAGGAGCAAGAATTCAAATTCTCTCAACGTTAGTGATAGTATTTCAGACAGGCGATCGAAAAACATATTGGTGCTCTTCGTGTCGTTCGAAGGCGGCCTATAAACATTAATAATGCAGCAGCTTTGGCGATAACATACAGCAGTACATTCTATAATCGATTCAACAGATAGTTGAGTAATGAAATTCAAGGGCCTATATAATGTAATAATATCGCTTCGACAAAATATTGCAACCCCGCCATGTGTGCGATGTGAACGATAAAAATCACTTACTAAATCAAAATTATTTATGTGTATACTTTGGAGGTTCAATTCAGTTAGCCAATGTTCACTGAATAACAAGAAGCAAAAATTGTACTCACTTATGAAACATTCAATTGAGTTCAGTTTGTTCGATATACATTGGATGTTCATACTCAGGATACTAAGGGTTTCAGAAACATCCTGATCACAGAAATTAGAACAAATGCTAGCATTCAGGAAATCGCTTGGTCCATATATATACTCTAAATGTCATGCATGAATGACGGAATCCAAATGCGTTTTTTTTGTATTGAAAATTGTCAATAAGAAAATCCCAAAGAAACTGTGATGGGGTAAAAGGATAGCATGATGATCAAAAGTGTGAAAAGTTCAGAACGTTTCATTCTACATGGGAGAGATGGAATACTTCGTGACAAAATGCCTTTCAATGTTGGCTGGTAACATTAACTATCAGAACAATAGCTATAGAAACTCAATCGCTATATTATCAATGTAATTTTTTTAGCAACGTATTTAACTTAAAAACTTAAAAGTACTGGGAAGAAAAAAAGGCAGAACTGTTAGATGGTACATATTCATCAATATATGGGAGTTGGAATTTAAACATTTCACATATTGCAACAGAAAATATATGGGTTTCAAATTGGACAATCCACCAGGCCATCCTTAGAGACCAGAAGATAAGCTATTAGTTGTATTTTTGGTCGCAGTAGCATATCTGAATGCGTAGATCATGAATGAGTCCAAACGGTTTTCGTTACGAGGTTATCTCTCTTCAATTTCGGAATGAGGGTATATTCCGCCTTTTTTCTAGCATCAACAAAACAACCGGATTACACATGTTTTTATTGGTCAGATCCCCTCTACACATAATCATTTTTCAATTATGAAACTCGAATAATTGATTCTTGGTGTCGTTTGGTGGTTATAACGGCCCCATTTGACAAATTCTCGTCGCCTGCAATAAACTTTTACTTTTTGCACTTGTTGCTAAATTCAGATCTATTTCAGATTCTTAAAATTCCCTCATCATCAGTGTACATCTATCGCTGTAGTAGAACGGGAGATGAGTGCAATTTTTTTGATTTGATCTTTACTTTTTCCAATAAGTACACATTTGTGACGCTCTTATTGCGTGTATTCTCGCACATTTTCCGAAATTGAATTTCTCAAGCCACAGTGATGAAAATTGACCGAAATTCCCATATTCTTCTAGACTTCAGTTGGAGCACTTACTGAATTATGCACCATCAAGGCGTGGAATGCCTATGTCGTATAATATAACCCCGAGCTATAAAATATAGCAATTCGAGGGAGTAAATATCTCCATTTTATGGGCCGAATAAAAAATGAACAATACATTTTTGGGCCGCTTCAGCCTCGCACGGAAGAGGAGACGCCATAAACTCTTTATGCATTATCAATATGGTTGTAGTGGATTCCTTTGACAGATTTACGTATATTTTCCTCAGAACGCCGCGCCGGTACAAAATGAGGGGTATTAAGGTGAAAAATCTGAGGTGCTCGTCTTTTTGGAATTCACAAATGGTGTTGATGTCAAATGGTACATTGTAACTTTGAGTGTTGGATATATTGTGTGAGATACTGAGATTCTTTCTGAAAACCTTGTTGGTTATACCACATTATTCGAAATTCCTGAATCAATATTATTTCTAAAGGCAATATAACTTGCGTGAGAGGTATAGTGATGAATTTTCAAGCCTGGATATCGTTTCCTTGAAAAGTATTTGGTGCTAACAACTCGGAGAAACCTTTCAGATGAGTTTACAGCAATATTTGAAGCTGACTGTATTGTTTCTCATAACTGTTTGAATTATTGGCATGAAATATTGATGTGGGGTATGAGTCGACACTTCAGATTGAAAAGTTTAGGATGTCAAGGAGGAGAATGTTCGTTGAAACTTCTGGAATTTTTCCAATATGAAAGCTCCATTCACGATCAGATCTATGCTGTAACTGTAGTTGCTACTAGAATTCTCATTGAAGAAACACATGTACGAGCTTATCGAAAAACGTTAAAAAAATTAGTTACGAAACACGACAACAACATATGAAAATGAATCAGAATCGTTTCGTCGAATTGCACTATACATCACTTCAATATATGAACTTAGGTACTTTCCGCCAAACGAATTTGGGCAATCAGATGACTTAAATATCGTTGAAGAAGAATCATCGCCTTCCAATTTTGAACGAGATGTTCAATTTCCGTCAAAGTGTTTTCTTCCAGAGAATGTGACATGATACCTTCTCTTTGTAATTGTTTTACATACTTTACAACAAACTTACAACAAACTTCAATCATATTTTCTGAATAACCAACAGGACACCCCGGGGCCAAACCTAATAGAGGACTTCTATTCAATCGCTGATCCTTCTCAATGAAAAAACAATCTTGAAATCCTCCATTTACCAAACTTCATTCAAATTAAAAAATTACGGCCGTTACCAGATTTTTTCCGAAACCTATCATTTTTCATGCTTGTTTGTAGGGACAAAGAGTCTCGGAAACACTTTATTAAAATATTCACAGAACCTGTATAAAATAATCAGTACATTCGATATTTTCAGAAATACAATCCGCCTATATAATCCACCAAATGATATTTTCCAAAAAATAATCGAAAACCAAATTGGTTCACTAGTTGCTGCTTATGGAACCCAAATAACTGTGTGGGAACTTATTTCTGAAATAGGCTGATTTCATAACAAACAAAAATACTTTCATTTCTTATCCTTGTTCATTCTAGGAATCGTACGTGACAATGTAAGACCTCGTAAGAGCCCGCACAAGTTTTGACTTGTCGAAAACACCCTTGTAGACAGCACGAATATAATTTCTGTTAACTTCATCATTACCAACTCGACTACAAGAACATTCCCTACCAGCCACCCCGGTTCAAAGAGCCAAGTCGGCATACCGCCGCCACCTGGGACCTCTGAAGGGCGCATCAAGAGGAAATATCGACGGCGAGGGGCGTCCTGCGACGCCGGTCTCCGTCACGACGCCCCGAGAAAACACCCGCCTGATTGAAAGTACACAACAGCTGCGACTCGCATATTGGACAAGACCCTCAGACACGTGGGTCTTGGGGTTGCGGGCTTGATTTTCTCCCGTTGGGCAAACTTGCGGACTTCTGAGTACATTCTCGCGTCAAACAAGTCAAAATATTATTCTGTTAGAACTCTGCCCAACTGTTTCATAACATAATTTGATGGGCAGCGCTGTTATAACGATCGGGACGCTGTCGAGTGTATACACTTTTCCCTTTCAGATAAACTACATCCATCTCCTTTTAGTAACTGCTATTGTTATCCTCATCATCTCTAGCTACGTTTATCGTGGTTATGATCTGAATGGATGATCGGTTACCAAAACACAAAGATTGATCATGAGCTTGTACTGGTATTGACTTCAAAGGGTTGACTTTCATAGAGGGCATCAGCTGGTTAACCGAAAAACCATTTCGAACCCAGTTTTAACCCAAATATTTCAACGTAGTTCAATACCTTGACAGCCGGCTTCTTATGGAGCCGTGCGTTTGTAAACAATAAAATTAACGATGACTTGGTCAAAATAATAGAATGGGGCAACATGGTGGAATTCAATGCTAGGAAATCCCAGACATGTCTCTTCTCGAAGAAAGCCGATCTATCATCATCTAGTATTCAGATGTCAGGACTAACAAGTCCTATAAAGTCAAGTACCTCGATGATAGGAATCACGATCAGTGATAATCTCTCATGGGAAAACCATGTGAGATCGATCGCTAAAAGTGCTTCCCAGAAACTAAGATTTCTATTTCGTGCGAAGAAATACTTCACTTCTTGTCAGCTTCTAATGATCTACAAGGCTCAGATACAACCTGTCTTGGAATATAGTTCTCATGTGTGGAGTTCAGCACCAAAACATTCATCGATACTTCCCGAATCTATTCAGAGAAAGGCAATCCATCTTGTTGGTTATACTTCGCTCACAGACTCGCTCACTTCATTGAAACATCGTAGAACGGTCGGAGACTTGTCTCTCTTCTATTGATATTTTCACGGTCAATGCTCTTCTGAATTGTTATCAATCGTTTTACCCTTGGCAATATCTACACGGATGACGCGACGAGTACAGAATTACCACCCCTTTGTTGTGAATTTGGAGACCTGTCGAAGCTGTCTTGCTCAGGGATCTTTTTTCAATAGAACAGCTGAGCTTTGGAACTTTGCCGAAAGAGATTTTTCCTGTGATGTTCTTTGAACATTACAGGGATTCCATTTCGTGTGAATCTGCATATAAAAGAAACATTCTGTCTTTTGAGTGCCGTTACTTTTATTCTCCAAAATACATGTGTTAGAAGAATATTCAGGAGTGTTGTGTTACCTGAAGAATGTTTAAAGTTTCAGTTGAAGTGTTTGTGAATTTTTTGAAAAGCAACGATCATTTGTGACTGACATATTATTGACAAAATTCATGATTTAATCTATTCCTGGCCATTGTTGTGTTACCTACTGTAAACAAAATTCCTCCTCTGAGAATAGGAATGTTACAGTTTTTTTATTCTCGAAGGATGGAGGATTGAAAGAGAATCCGGTTTCTGTAATATCCTGAAAAAATTGGACTCCATCTCCAACTTCAGCGGTGTGCTCGACCCATATTCTTGAATCCGATATCATTAAATATAATCCACTCGCTTTGCCATATGAGTCCATTCAGAATATCTTATTAAAGGCCCCGAAGTAAAAACCGCAGTTCTTTCAATTTTTCCAAGTACCTTTCGAAACTTGTAACCTCACTAAGAATCAATCCCGATGAAAGACGTCAGAAAATATTGAAAATACATGAAGACAATTTGAAAAATGTGATCTTTTCGAATGTTTCAAATAGTTGATTGACGAATATAAGTAACTGGAAAATTGATGAATGGGAAGTCCATCAAAAAGACAGCAGAATGTATTTCTATGCACTGTGTTTAGAGTCAGGAAAAAAATATATTCAGATTATTTTCCCAAATTGTGTATGTAGGACCGTCGATTCACAACTGTGCGGTGTTGCCATTATCTCATCGCGGCTCGATATGAAGCCAGCTGTGGCAGCTTCAATCATCTCCGTTTGATGTAAGACATAAACAAAGAGTATGCTACCGATAAATCGGATCATTATCTCCTGAGTCATGAAAAGCAGATGGGATGTTACGTTGATGATACAGTCATTATTGTCCGGGAAAAACAAGTTATGTCAAAACTTCGGTTTCACAGTAAAATCTTTGCTTTTACTAGGGTTCAAATCTCATTAACCAAATCTATATGTATTTTTGAGTGGGATGGATTCCAAAATGATATTTCCGTCAACTAGCTCTGATGTCGAAACTTGTGTGACGAAAGGATCAATCAAGAATCAAGTCTTTTCAGTAAACGTTCTAATGTAGCTGTATTCAAAACATCGATACAAAAATCATTATATAACAACTTATATACAACAGAAACAAGTTTGATGACTCAGAATTTCTTTCGATAGAATTGGGTGTCCTGATTCTTCTCGAGGATGAGTGGGTACATGTATTTTTCTACTTTTACAAAAAATAAAAATATAGTGTCGTATGAGACCTTACGGAATAAATAGCGACGAAGGTAATCAATAAAACTTTTTATAGTTCCTTCCGAAGACATTATCTAGATTAATACGGCAATATCGAATAAAAGTCGTATTTGCAATTTATGACCATTCATTACTATTTTTCATTACACGTGAACTGTCACTTTTTCAATATTTCATGCGATAACCCAAACTTTATAACAATTTTTCCATTTATCTTCCATCGGGACGGAATTTTTACGACAGCAATAACTTGTTGATCTTTTCCTTCGACGACCGTATTGTCGTACATACGAACATCTTATCGAATGGTGTTATTATATAACTTCTCATTACATTCTTAATAATATCGTGATTCATCATTACTATCTATTGAATTTCAGGTTCACACGAAAGATAACTTTTCCAATATTATTTTCGGCAAGGAAATACAGAGTGACCATCATAAAGATGAACAGTAAGGAATGTTGAAAGGATCCTAGGTTCACAACAAAGGATGGGAATCGTGACAATGAAAAACGAAAGGTAGAACGATTAGCCAGTTTTTGCATGAGAAAGTAAAGCCACTCCTAACATAATTACTTCGAATATTGACAGGTCACAAACTCATTAGGATTTCGTTCAAGAATATTCACCAAGCTCTCATTCAAAAAGTTCTCACTTCCATATTATATGAGAGATTCAGAAAAGAGGGTCCATAGAGCACCGTGGACATTGAAATTAACTGAAGAGCAATTTCACAACCCTTTTTTATATTTGTGGCACTAGACATATAATTTTTTTTTACCTGATAACCTACCATGAAGTTATGCAACCTTTTTTGAGTACCTACCAACCAAGGTTGATTTCACCCAAAAAAAAGCTCTTTGAAAGAAATCAAGTCGTTTTCGATGGCAATACTTTGCTCAAAGATCAATTCACTCTCTGTAACGAACCGTAATTCGGTTATGTACTGATTCCCAAACACCTTAGTAGGTTTTGAGGGAGCAATTTTCAGTGTTTTTTTTTTTCTGAAGCAATGCAAAAAGGACGAAAAGTTCTACGAAAGAGGTAATATCATATATTAGCCATAGAGGAAGGGAAATAGTTGTTCAAGATAGACTCTTTCTTCCTTCTTCTGAGTGCATTGAAAATCTTCGAATGATATACACATATCAACAGGGGGTGTTGATATGTGTGTTTGATAATATTTCTTTTATAGAAGTTTTTTATTTCGTATCGACGTAAGGATTGAAAAGCAAAAAATCGTTTATCCTATATACTTTATGAAGTGTTTTATGGCGGATAAATTTAACGCTTTTTAAGAGATATTGAAATTTTCAAAAATTGTTTTAGTTTTGAATTATTACTGTCGTACAATCAATATTTGCAATATTTTTCATTGTAAGGAATTTATCTCTCCTTGAATCACGTTGAAATCAGTTTTGAGTATATGTGGTATCCTTAGTCACTCTGTATTCATTAATTTCCACTAGTTGTGTTGTTACGTTTTTCGGAGCAATTATTTTGCAGTTTTTATGATGATTTGTTTGGTATTGTACAAATTGTTCTTTAGTCTTCGATATCATTGAAAGGGAAAACAATACATGAAAAACACCTCGAATAGCGTACCAAACGGCAGAATTGAAAATCAGACTGTGAATTGTCGTCAACTAAAAAACGAGCACAGATACGCTGAACAGCCCATAGCTATTATCTCTAAAGAATATTTCATAAAGATAAACACTATTAAGTTCTGCAGATTTGAAAATAATTCAGAAGAACAGCTTATGAGATTTTGATGAGAAATTTTCGGCGTTTTCATTTCTGAAGCAATGCAAAAGGGATGAAAAGTTCTACGAAAAAGGTAACATCATATATAAGCCGTATATGCAGGGAAATAGCTGTTCTACATAGGCTCTTTCCTCCATTTTGTGAATGAATTGAACATCTTTGAATGATATACACATATAAACAGAGGGTGTTTGCCAAAATTTTGAATATATTTCTTTTATAGAATTTTTTTTCGTATCGACGTGAGGGTCAAAAAGCAAAAAATCAATTATCCTATATACTTTATGAAGTGTTTTTATGGCAGACAAATCCAACGCTTCTTAAGAGATATTGAAATTTCCAAAAAAATGGTTTTGTTTTGAATTACTACTATCGTATAATCAATATTTGCAATATTTTTTATTGTAAGGAATTTGTCTCTCCTTGAATCACGTTGAGATCAGTTGAGTATATGTGTCACTCTGTATTCATCAATTTTCTATAGTTATGTTGTTACGTTTTTTTGAGCAATTATATTGCACGGTTTTTATGATGGATTGTTTGGTATTGTACAAGTCGTTCTCTAGTCTTCGATATTATTGAAAGGGAAAACAATATATGAAAAACACCTCGAATAGCGTATCAAACGGTAGAATTGAAGATCAGACTGTGAAACAGTAAAATTTGCTCTTGTCGTCAGCTAAAAAAAGAGCACAGATACGCTGGACAACCCATAGCTATAATCGCTTAAGAATATTTCATAAAGATAAACACTGTTGAGTTCTGCAGAACTGAAAATAATTTAGAAGAAATTGAAACTAGATTGGGATTCACAAATACTGGATTGGTCGAAGTTTTTTGACAGTGTTTTATTCAGAATGTCTTATATATATCTTTGGAACCATACATTTCTTGTTTTGTTCTTTTTCCAACCTATCCCCTACAGTTGATGTGATCAACAATCTAGCCACCTTGCGACTCTGGCCAAAACAAATGTGGCCAATTTGCCAGGATCACAATTACCCATAATCCAGCAATAAGCTGTTATATAAAACTCTACCGAAACAACTCTGGCTCATAATCACATTTCGCATGAAAAAGTCGAACTGTCGTGCAGCTGTGTCGTACGTTCCGCCCGCTCCTGCCGGAAAAATTTAATCTGCACTTGTATTCATCTCCGGCGAACTGCCAATAAAGTGCTCCGGGGACGGAAGCCGCGCAAAAATGCATATGCAGACGGAATTATTGTAAAACCAGGAACAAGCTGAACTCAATTACATTTAATTGCGTGCTCCGTTACTGCAGCTCTATTGGCAACACTACATGAGAGATATTTGTAGCGCGAAATATTGGATGTGCTCGGAATTATAACTTGACTCAGACAATGTCTCGGTGCATGTGCCGAAATGGGTCTTTTTGCTTCAAGGGCTCGCGGGATTTGTAGCAAACTGAATATTGGCGGGGATGTAGTGAGGCGGAGTTGATCGAAATTGAAAATGGAAAAATGTTCATGTTTCGAGAAGAGTTTTAAAAATATAGAAAATATTTCATTGGATTATAAGCTGCAAAATATTTGAGCGAAAAATATCCGATTTACCCCTTTGTGGACTATTAAAATTATTTTTCCAAATTTTGACAATAGTGTTACTTTTCAGAATTTTGGATGGTGTTGAAGGTCTTTAGTAAGTAGTGAGTTTTTTTTTTTTTTCTTTCCCATCGGATGCTGGTCCTGTCACCAGCTGCACCTCAGCCTCTTGGGCTTTTTGTGCATTCCAATTAGTTTCACAGCACCCACTCCGTAATTCTAGTCCCCTGTACCAATCTGTACAGGTTCTTCACCGGATGACTGTTGTATTCTTCGGGAGTTAGCCTGGGCTTTCCGAATATTGCCTGTCTCTTGCGGTCTAGTGCTTCGCATTCTGACAGTATGTGTTTGGCTGTTTCTGTTCCTTTGCCACATTGTCTGCAGGAAAGTTCTCCGTTGTACAGCTCCATTTTGTGCAGGTGTTTTCTCATTGGGCTGTGACCAGTGAGAAGGCCCGTTATTGTTCGAACTTGATTCCTGCTCAGCTTGAGTAGTTCTTCAGTTTTGTGTTTTGACGGTTCTTTAATGTATGTTTTCCCGTGGTGCATGAGAGGGGCATCTTTCCACCTCTCCTTATGTTTTCGTTTGATCCAGTCCCGAATGCATCCTCGAATGTCGGATTTAGTAATCCCGAGTGTGGGTTCTGGACCAATATATGGAGTTGATGAACCGTTTCTGGCTAGTTCATCAGCTTTTTCATTGCCCTCGATGCCACAGTGTCCTGGAACCCATAACAAAGTTGTTTTGTTATGTTCTGAAAGGACACTGAGCTCTTCTCGGCATTCCCATACCAGTCTTGATGTCACTTTCGGGTTCATGAGAGCCTTCAAGTCGGTTCGTTTATTCATAGAATGGACTTGAACAACCTCAGTCAGATATATACTTATTTATTACTTTTCAACGAAAAAACTATAACACCCGTTAACCAAAATTTTCCGCCTTGATTGAGTAAACTTGTCATTATCATTGTCATTTCATTTCATTCATGTATATTCTGTTTGTTCTGATCCAGTTTCATTTCAATCTCACGTTAGTAAGTACTCCATTTATAAAATAACTTATATATATTGTAATCAACCATTTTATAGTTGTCCCGAAGAAGGTAATAAACATTACCGAAAGCTCGACGTATAACAAAGAGTTTTCTTTGTAAATTTAGCCCCTTTTTTGACTGCAACCTCACTACAGCATATATATATATATATATATATATATATATATATATATATATATATATATATATATATATATATATATATATATGTTTTGTTATTGTCTACGTTTCGGCTCCCACTTCGGAGCCATTTTCAAGACTGAGTGACCTTGCGTCTAGGTCTGAGTTGTCTTACTAACTGGGTTTCTTCACTGGAGATCGAGGATTGAATGTTGGTGGGATTTAAGGGTTCATTAGTAATTATGGCAGGATCAGGGATCGGACGGGTTTGGAGGGTTTTGGCTGTGGCAACGGTTTTGGTGTTTTTGAAATCTATTTTGTGGCCTGTTTCTAAATTATGTTGAAATAATGCTGAGTTTTTGTCAGAATTACGGACTGCTAGTTCGTGTTCACATGCTCTACAGGACACTCGTCGGTTGGTCTGGCCGATGTATGTTCTGGGACAGTTAGAGCATGGTATTTCATATTATCCTTGGGTGTCATTAGGGATTGTGTCTTTGGGTGTTCGAAGGCAGGTGGATATTTGGTTGTTAGCTGTGAAAATGGTGTTGATGTCATGTCGTGTCAGAATTCGACTCATTTTATATGGAAGGAAAGCTTTTTGGCGTTCAGGTTCGTCCTTCGGGTGTCTAGGGTGAAGATCTAGGGTTTGCTGAAGTTAAATAGACTTGTGGATTTGGGAATCGGAAAAATCGTTTTGGGTAAGTGCGGATTTGAGCTTTCCCATTTCATTGGATCTATTGCGGTTATCGGTGAGTTTGAAGGACCTATGTATGAGAGAATTCAAAACCGAATTCAATTGTGCTGGGTGATGATGAGACTTGGCATTGAGGAACCGGTTTGTATGGGTCGGTTTGCGGTAGACGGTGTGAGTGAAAGATCCAGATGCGGATCAACCGGCAGTTCCAGCCAGCACATTTCTGACCGCGGATGCCTATGTATATATATATATATATATATATATATATATATATATGTGCTGGCTGGAACTTCCGGTTGATCCGCGTCTGGAAAGATTTACTTGTCTACGTTTCGGCTCCCATTTGGGTGCCCAGTGATGATAGCCAGCCAGTAAGACAACTCAGACCTAGACGCAAAGTCACTCAGTCTTGAAAATGGCTCCGAAACGGGAGCCGAAACGTAGACAAGTAAATCTTTCCAGACGCGGATCAACCGGAAGTTCCAGCCAGCATATATATATAAATATATATATATATATATATATATATATATATATATATATATATATATATATAAACATAAAACAATATCAAGTGGAAACTTCAGATTATTTTCAATGATCTTGAACAAATATCGAGTTCTGGAGAGTTCTGATATCTTTCTCAACAACGGAAATCCAAAATTTCTTTGGCATTTCATCATTTACATATGTCACTCACTTATCCTGTCAGATAATATTTTCCTCGAATATCCCACGAATATTGATGAACAGCTCATAATTTTATCATAACTTCTTCAAGCACGTTATTTTAGCCTTTCGCCTTGGGCGTAGGGTGTGTTTTCAGAAAAACTGTGATGAAATTATTTCGCTAATTATTAATGTCATTGGGATTTCACAGCTGAAAATATGCTAACAACTCTGGAAACTTTACACCAAAAAATGTCCCTGGTTAGCTGGATTGAGAATATGGAGTATATCAACTTAATTTTCCACCCTGTTGAACATTATAAACACATTATATACTCATTACTGAACAACTCAAAACATAATCCAATTGTAATTCAGAATCCATTGTTCCCGTTTTTTGTATCACGATCACTAAATTGGGTTCTATCGGACGAGGTCATTCTCCACATGTCTACATCGATGCCTGATTCATAGATCTAACTCATTCTTTTACTGTAAGTAGCCACATTTTTTATCAAAGGGGGCGTTCGAGTAAAAGCATCGTATTGATACTTCCTTTTATTCTCGTTGTAACGACTTGCCTAAAGCAGAAGTAATAGTTGAAGGGAAAGTTTATGCTTGGTGTATGAACCATTTGTTTGTGTGTTTTGTTCCAGGGACACTCGACGATTCTTTAGAATCGAAGATTCCTACAGCTTGTCGAAAATAGGAAGAGAATAGACAACAGAGTATTACGCAATGATGCCTTGTTTTTTTCCATTCTCTCGTCAGGTATTGAAGTCATAAGACTCTCACTGGCCAAATACGTAGTAAGGACGATTGATAAATTCAAACAGCTTTATTATCAGCACTGGTGAATTATCCATTTGAAAGAAAAGAAATTGATTTGAAATCAAAATGGATTTTTTCTTGCGTCTTTAATATAGCTTTAGTGAATACTGGTTGAAAATACCATTTTCATGATATTTTAATTCCTATGGCTACCTCAACATTGAGAATCATGTATTTTTGAATAAACTTTTCAGTGGGGAACTAGACGAGTATGAACTCAATGAATAATTGAAGAAACATAGACCTCTATTCAATTCTGATTAGTTCGATATTAACAAATTTTTGTCTACCATTCTATCTCTATTACTAACGGACGTTTCCCAACACTTTCTGTTGATACTTGGATTTCAGAAGGTGAGAGTATATTCAGTTTCAGTTCTCTCTCTGAAATGATGATTCTGGAGCTTTGGATCGGCACGACTGAATGTTAACGACTTTCCAAATATCCATTTTTGAAATAAAACTTTCGTAAGATATATATTGGTAGGAAACAATAAAAAATTTAGTTAATATCGACTGAATGAACCAATTTTCTAGTGAACCAGGAGTTTCTTTGAAAAAATTCCTATGTCAAGATAATATATTCAAGCCACATGAATAACCTTTTACTTCTCTGTCAACTTTAGAACCAGAAATCAATAATTCGGCAAAACATTCAGTATTTGAGTATTTAATAATCCTAAATATTGCTCTATACACTCTCTCGAACATGTAGCTAATTGAAAATTACAATAATACTTATTCATATGGGAATACCTTGATGATATCCGTAGCTGCGTAGTAATTTTCTGAAGGAATGGCTCCGTTTTGCACGGCGGTTCCGTTCTGAACATCGTATGCTGGCGGTCTAGAAGATGGCGGAGGCGGCGGTGTCAAGTTGTAGAACGTCGGGGGTGTATATTTTATATCTTCTGGAAAACTGTTGACACTCGTGAAATCTGGAAGAGAAATTTCTATTTTGAATGTTAAAAATCCATCAAGGACAAGAAGTTTGACAAACGGTTCTGTAATTAGGCCGTGAGATTGGGAGGTAAGGCAAAATTTTCTATTGTTATTATAAAGTTGTAGCAATACACAAAATCGAGTGGAGTAATTGGGAAAATTGGGTCTCAATCAATGAAATACGAAACTGAGAAGTTTATATATACAGATCCTTTGAGGAAATGCTCTGAGTTACAAAAATACCATCAAGAGTCGCTAGCGGAACCAACAAAATTAAAATGAATGCAAGAGGAGTAAATTAGTGTGTGAGTTGGCTCATGAACATAGGGAAAACCCAGCAATGAAGACTCCACAAGAACGAGTCTGAAATTATATTGAGAAGTCAAAGAAAAAAAAAATTGATAAATATATGTTTATTTCAGACCAGACTTTTCGGGATCTTTTCCACTTCAGATCCCATTTTGATTCATTCATTTCTTCTCATGATATAGTGACAAGATGGCAGCATGTTTCAACTTTACTTGTCAAAGGTTCAGTTTGACACCACGTTCGAATTTGACTTGTTTCACTGAAAATTGAAATATGCTTCCATCAACACTTACACGTTAGGGGACTTTTTTGGATGAAATATATTTCACTGGCATTTGTAGATGATTAGAATTCGGTGAGATGCATTTTTACTCCATGTTTGAGTAATGTAAGATTTATGAAAAATCTCAAAATGAAAACAATAACATTCACTTCATTCTATAATACTACATAATGTAAAAAAGGAAAACTTAACATCAACCAAAATCTGAAATACAATGAAATGCTTTCTCCAACTACTGAAGGCTTTTGGTTTCTATGTTAGAACTGCTTACGTTTTGATTGAAAGTGGTTCTAATCAGGATGGAAACTTGTTACACCTTTAGGATATGTTGATTCCTCTAGAAGACATTGAATTTTGGAAACCACTCCAAGTAGATATTATTCAGAATCGAGAAAGAGTTTGTTCGTTTGTTAGTTGCCAACAAATCTTCAAATCGTTTTTGAATACGTTTCGAGAAAGATGACTTCAATAAGTTAACGATTTTTGAATGATTCATATACTGCATTTGTGATTGCATATTGATTTATTTTGATCAAATTCAAACTTCCTCATGATTGCACGATTTCCATAACTTGTGTTTTTGGAAAACAAAAAAATTGCAATTGGTAGGGATCGTTTCGGTTTGAAAGGGCTCACCATTGAATTTCTCAAACAATTGTGTTATATATCATACTAGACATATCTACAACAATTGCATTATGATAAGTTTCTACAAATTATCGTTTGGAAAATATTTTGGATGAAATATTCAAGATATATCATTTACAAAACATTCGTAAAGGTTCGTAAAAATTTCAATTTTTGCAGAGAGCATCGTTTTTTGCCATATCATCTCAACCGAATGATGTAATGGAAAACTTTCGAAAGAGAACTCCGAAGTCTGCTGAGTTAGGTATAAACTCTAAATCTACAATCAGACGGAACGTGGAATCAGATTTTCCCTAATTCGTTTCCATACTCATCTTAATCAATCTTCTTTCACTTTATCGCGTCACGGTTTTTCGCCATTTGTCTCTTTCATTCCATTTCCAGTCTCTCAACAATTTCAAAGTTTAATTATTTTACATTCCAACTATAATCCAGTGTTTAGTGTGATATTTGTGATTTTGCGTTTTTTTTAAGATTTGGTAATGACTATTTTAAATAATTTGTGTGCACTTCAACGAAATAATCGTTCATTGGATTTTTGTTGAAAATTATGCACTGATCGAGAAGTCATTATTAAAAATTGACCCATTGAATAATTATACTTCTAACTATAGTAGAACCTCATTGTTGACAAATTCATCTCAGTATTAACAAATATTGATAACCTGTTGTTACAATGGCAGATAAAAACGTCGGATCTTCAGGAAATATCAAGTTGCACTTTGAAAATTATTTGAGTAACGAGAGCTCCATATATAAATCATTATCGAATTCACATGGAACATGGCAGTCCTTCTCCAATATAACAGATAAATTATCAGTTGAAAAATGTCTGCCCCTATGGAGGATCGAACTCAGGACCTTGCGCTAACTCCGTCTTCCTGTATAAAATAGTTTTATCGCTAAAGGTATATGGCTCTGGGGTGTAACACAAAGCACCCAAGATCCCGTATAACGATGGCCCAACTATTTGACAAATAATAAGTTTAGTTCATAGCATAATTCGATTTCAAAATATTATACTGGTATTTGTTCAACTTATGTGATGGAAATTTTGACTCGACTCAGATCACACTTTGAACTTTGTGTCTTGAACAGAAGATTTAGTGTTTTATGTTATTATTTATGTTTCTATGCAGATTGATATTTCATTTTGTGACACGAATTTCATTGTGGTGATCCAAAACTTGGAGTAGCAAGATGATTTCCTTCAAAATGAAAATCATAGGATAGGATAGGATGAGAAAAAATTTCTTTTTCAAATCTTGATTCTAAAGCTTGGACAAATTGCCAGTATGGCCGTTAGATAAACAAGGGAAGCGAATTTCAGATGAAATTGTTTATTTTTCGATAAACCATTCCAACTGAAGCAATATGCAACTGATTCAATCGGACATTACAAGCGCATCCTTGGTTTCATAAATATTTAATTTCAGTTGATTATTGTTGAAAGTTTCAGATACTTTCAATATCATCTGCAAATACTAGAGCTCGCATATTACTAGTTGTAGTACTGTATGCAGTTGCTTGTATTTGTTCGCCGTGATAGTTTCTGAATCAAACAACATTGCCAAAATTCCAGGAAACCCTCCAGCCAGCAGGGAACAATATTTCCCAGCAGGAAGTGAAAGGCAAACGAATATTCCGTAAAAACAATGTCTCCATATCGGAAACAACGGGGGCACAAAGACCAGCCTTATATGAAACACATTGGCATAGACAGAGGAAAGCCGCGAGCAAACATTTGTGCTTTCCTTAAATTGGTTTCCGAGATAAGCGGGTATGGAACGAGCGTTTCAAGCGACGGACCTTTTAAAGTGAGAGACAGCTGGCATTTTTCACGTCCCATCTAACACGAATTTCTATTAAACACGAATATCTCGCACAACACACGAATCTCTTATGATTTACATCCAGGAACACCACGGTAAATAAAGCCATGCATGATTTGATGTCTTCAACTTTTTGTTTCTACTCGAGATTTCCCGTTGTGAGGACGAAAGTCGTCAAAACAAAACGTTATCTCACTTCTGGAATGCAAAAAAAATATATTTTATTTTGTTTTCAAAGTTTTTGAATTATATTACTGAGATGATCCTTTTAGCACTGATAAGGATAGGATAGGTAAAACTCGTATCATGCAAATTTTTAGGAAGAAGAAATTAATATAAAAAATGAATGGTAGTAATTGGTGCAGACATCGAGAAAGTCCTTGTTATGAATCAATATTTGTGGTGTATATAAATTTTTATTGACTGGAATTTTATGGTGGTGACTATTGCTGACACGATAAATCAGAGAACAAACTGTCCAACTATACAATGGAATAGCAAATATTGAAATCGTATGAATTTTTAATGTACAACAATCCATTAGTCCAATACTGTGATTTTCCAAGCGAATGCGGAAACATTTGGAATTCATTTTTGTGAAATATGATGCTTTTCTATTCATAATCTTCTTATATTAACATCAAATTTGTAACAAACAAATTGAAGAACGTAAACTTTCACGGCCACGGGTGACTGATTCTGGGGTGTTATCCGGGTTTGTTTGCCATGGCCCACAGGTTTTCATTCCTGACGTTTCGCCTACAGCTGTGGTAAGCATTATTGAAGTCTATGAGGTAACGGTAGCAATGTTCTTGTTCTCACAGCACATACTACTTCTTCACGTTATGGTCCGCTTTATATCTGCTTTCGTATCGTAAAGTCTGGTTACCTGCACTAAAGAACACACGATTCAAACTAGCTAATAGAAAACAAGCCACGCTCATCTCTGACACAACAACACAGAAAGTCCGACACGAAAGCAGATATAAAGCGGACCATAACGTAAACAAAGTAGTATGTGCTGTGAGAACGAGAACATTTCGTCCGTTACCTCATCGACTTTGCTAATTCCAACCTGAGATGTCTATATACTGGTGTTTCTAATGTTGCGATATTGTTTCAGACAAACCTGTGGACAAGGCGTGGTAGTTCATCAGTGGCCATCAGAGAGCGCTGGTTATCAAAAATTTCTATTAATTTTCGTGATCACTCGATCCATGGAACACGCTGTTGCCAATTCTGATGTTTTTGTAAAAGGATAGAGAATTTATCGGGACTGGATATGTGAGGTTATTGAAAACACCAAAACGCACCAAATTTGTGTTTAACTTTATGCGTTATTTATTCCATGTAGTTTGAAAATAATTTCCCAGTTGGAATAAATTTACATTGTGTTTCATCTGATCTGGACCAGAATTCGCAACGACATGGCCACTTGGCAACACAGGAATGTCATCTCCACTGCAAGAGTGCCGGTACCTGGCGGATTTTTTGCAGTACTACTACGCCTACATCATCAAATTTTTCATCAAGTTTGCCATATCGGTCGTCTGATTTGCTGACAACCCCTTATATGGAGTAAACACACCAGTATATAGCCACCTTATTCCAACCATAGCTGACGGAGAAACGTCAGAAATAAAAACCTGTGGACCACGGCAAACAAACCAGAATAACACCCCAGAATGAAACAAATCAAAAATACTTTTTCAATATTCCAATAAATCAGCTCACAGTCACGACGTTGTGACTAGTTTGTTCGAGAAAACGATGAATGATAAGTCAGATTTATTTTTGTAGCTTTCTTGGTATTTCAACCTTCCACAATTTGTAAAATCTAAGAATTAATTTGTATTAGTGTAGAAGGGAAACCTCCTCAACGTCAACAACACACATAAGTACTTTTTATGGAAATGAGTATTTTTTTCAATTTCTTGGTGAACAAATACAAATAATGTAACAAGTTTGTGATCTCTTTAACCAGAAATGACACATTCATTCTGTGCAGCATTGTTTCGTAGTAGACTAGTTTCCATATTAACTTTAAATTTTTTCATAATGTGATATGTTGAAGTATTCACCACAAAGAATGATTTTTGAACAATGGGAGGTCAAGGATATCTACCGATTTCAATTTCTTCATACAATACATATACTCAAACTGCTCGAATCGAATTTAATGTTCAACTGGATTAATCTGAACATACTGTTCAAACCTAATTTCATTTCTCATAACCAGTTTCAAGTAAAAGTTTTCTTCTCATTATTCATGAATTTTTTGGTGCGGGTAATATTAAAATTTGTTTTGTAGAAAGTCCATCGTTGAGATGGAATCGACAAAAATTTGGACAGACTTCGTAACATTTTTAACTGCAACTACCTTTGAAATCTGGAGCTGTTGAAACAATCAGCGAAAATATTACTCCTTTATTCAAACGCTCTCCATTCAATGTCCCGAAATGTATTCTAACATAGAACAAAAGTCATCAACGTGACATGTGATGAGTTATTTTTACCTATTTTTTTTTTTTTTTTTTTTTTTAAAAAAAAAAAAAAAAAAACCCCCAAAAAAGTTTTCTGTGCGATTGATCATAATCGAATTGAATAATATTGAATACTTCAAGTTACTTTTGAACGGCATAAAGAATTTGTAATATAATATGTTGCAAAAGTCAGTGAAAGAATGTACTCATCAGTGCCGAAACCGCCTCAGACAAAAAGAAACACGACGCGCGAAAAAAGCGTTCCTTCACAGCGCCCTATTTGTCATGATTGACAAGCCAGAACGAGATAATGAGAGCCCGTTTAAAAATGAAAGAAATGCCCCTTTTATTTCACAGCGCCAGACTCTCATTTAATTAAGAACGATTCTGTAAATACACAACCGAGAAGCGGAACGTAATTTTGACTTATAAACCCTTCTCTGTTATCCGTAAGACAGCTACATCCACTTAAAAAATACTGTTAACAGCAGCAGTTTTTTTGTCGGAAACAAACAATGCATTAAACGCGAACACCTCGAGTAAGCAAAATATTTAATTAAAATGTAGAATGCAGAGGAGTGTTGAAGTTTCGGTCTGGAATTCTGAAAAAGCGGACGGAATGAAAGGCCGTACTTATATTATTTCTTATCTCGATCATGCAAGTCACGATTTTCCTGCTGAACGCGTCCGTATCATTGGATGAATAAAATTTTTGTTTTGAGGTTTCGATGGAAGTGAAATGAAAACATCACGTTCGCCTTCTCAAGACAATGAGGCTATTTGATTGGAATACATAGTTTGGAGTTAGGAGACTGAACCAACTTTTCAAAATGTCTGATATGATAACTCTATGTATTTGCAAGATAAGGAGAAAGAAAGAAAAAAAAAAATCCTGATAAATGAACTATAATAACTAGCAAGTACTCAGCGAAACAAAATAATCCACACATAAACAGAGCATTTGCAGAAAGGTGGTATCATTGAAAATTCATGCAAACAGAATACATATAAAACGAGAGTATAGAAAAAGAATAAATGGGTAACTATATTGCTTGATTGGAATTTGGACCCCACATAAAAAATAGATCAATCATGTTGAATTCGAAAAATGTTAAAACAGTGTTTCAGCATCGAAACTGAAAATTCAGATCTGAACTGGTTGAATTGAAGGCACCGGGGCTCAGCAGGCAATTCATAATCTTACCGCCACGGGGTTGGGTCTTCTTATCTATGATCCTTCATTTGTCTTTTTCGGTGGGCAGTAAAGCGATATTATACATCATCATCAAGAAAGGGTGAAATGAATCTTTGAATCCAGTCACTACCATTATCCTCATGACATTTTTCTGTAGGAACACCACGAAACAATTGAAGAAAATTACAAAAGTATCGCAGTTTCCTGTACGCTTCTCACTGAAATTGGGTTTACAAAACCGTGACACGTGTGTCGCTTTACAGTAGCTTCCTCGAGCGGGATTTTTCCCGCTTGTGGGAGCTGTATATTTTTGTTGATATGGATTTTCACCAAGTATCGGTCAGTTCAATTCAATTCAGAAAAAAATCGTCTTGACATCCAGATTTCAACAAACATGAGATTGATGTATCTTTTTACAGAAGAACAAAGAACTTAGTTTTTCGTTGAAGATGACGATGGTAACGAGCATTAGAGAATTCAGAAATTTCGGAAGAACCTGATATTTCGGTGAATAATTTTGGGCAATTATGTTTTTGTAAAGTGTGTCTGCATTTTGATTAATTAGAAAACTGAAAGAACAGAAACAACAAGCCTCGATCGCGAATTCCAATCTAAACAGGAAAAAATAGAGCCATTTTAAATCACTCAGACTAATAAATCAAATTAAAAAATCCTTCCCTTTTTCGATGTAAGAAAGTCGAAAACTGAAATTCAAATGATTTTTTGATCAAGAAAATGCACAGCTCTGTTGCAACGATTTACCTCATTTACAATTCTTCTGACAACTATAAAAAAGGCTTACTATTCCAAAACGGAATTCTCATGGGATCATCTGCACATTCGATCAAAATATAAGTCAACTTCCATCTTGAATTTTCAAATATCCTCCTACACAAGAAAAGCGCTTGCTTCTGACTAGACATGAAACGATATTGCATTGTTTCGATACACAATTGTCTCAGCCTCGGAATTTTCGCTTGACTGAAAATTTACATAGGAAATGTCACTAATGGCACCAAATTCCCGTAAGTCTTAACCCATTCAAATAGTCTTTTCTCCACCTCTTCTCCCAAAGCTGAAATAACTGAATTCGAGCTGCGAAACTCTCCCGGAGGCTTTTCTAATTCTTAATTAAGTAAAAGAGAGCATACCAACTGTCAGATGTTCTAAATGTAAATGCCGGGAACCTGTAGATCTCTTAGGTAGAATTGCATTCGGGGAGAATGGAATCACGTCCAAGTGCTCAAACACTTCAGGATCTCTTATGAATATTCCTCTGTCTATTCAAGGGAGTTTCTCTTATGAATATTCCTCTGTCTATTCAAGGGAGTTTTGTTTTCTAGTCAAAACTAGTCATTGGTGTCGACGCGATATAATTATATGGGGGTAATTCCCTGGTAATTCCGTGAAATAATTATTGTTGACCATTTGTTGATGAGTGTGGACATGTGGACAGACTGATAAGTTGAATGAAAATCGCAGTGAAATGACACATGAAAAAGTAACTAGCCAAACATAACACTTATGCTGCTGCTTGACCTGCGTTAACGTTAGTGCTAACACCTGTCTCGATATGCGCACTGAAACCACATAACTCAAACAACTGAAACCGTTTGATGTGTCGAAATAATTACACCAGAGTTATCGCTAATTTGTTGTCATAGTTGAAAACCTCATTGCGCGTCACGCTGGTCGAGCAGGAACATAATACTGATTCTACAAGTGTCAGATGTCAACCATATATTATGAGATTGGCAAACTGATCGCCCCAAGTGATTTCAGGAATACCTTATAACACCAAGAGGAGATACATTCACAATTTACAGGGAAGTGTCGGAACAAAATGTCATTGCAAGTCAAGCGAAATTTGTTTAATCCCCCTATGGCATGATGAAACCTATTCCTACATGTTCGTTCGATCCAAAATTATTACTGGAAGTGTCAAACACTTTGTGATGTCTTTGTTTCTTGAAAGTGAAGCCTTTCTTTGTTCCTCGTTCTGAATTGATAAATCGGGTACAGGTAGGTCTGATGATGATAATATTTGTTCTATTATAGATACTAGTGATTTGAAACGCATTGTTTCAATAACTGATTCGAATATAATGCTATGCTACTCTTTATAGATAAGCATGTTTTCTTAGTGATCTATCTTGTTTAAAAACAATATTGGTCAAGCCTATGAAAAATGTACGAGCGTAATATACAGAAATTTAAAAGATCAAGGGGTTACGTTGCCGCGTTTTCAGGGGGTTTTTTTGTTTTTCTTGTTTGGTCGTGAGTTTTGCTTTTTGTTTTAGGTTTTGTTTTCGTTAGAGTGGGTTTTGGTCTTTTCGTCTGGTTGTTTGTTTTTTTGTAGTCAGGTTTCCGTGTGGTTTTTGTTTTAGGTGGTTTGAAATAGTTTTTTTGGTGTTTTTGTGTTGCGGTTTGAGAGGTTTTTTGTGGGTTTTTTTTGTTTTTTTGTTTTTGGGGTTTGCTTTTTTGTTTTTTTTTAGGGTTTTTGTTTTTCGTTAGGAGTGGGGTTTGGTCTTTTCGTCTGGGTTGTTTTGTTTTTCTTCGTAGTCAGGTTTCCGTGTAGTTGGGAATTCGGGACAAATCTAATGCATCAATAATAAAACGTTTGCGCTCATCAATAACGTAAATTTGATCAGAAAAGAATCAAAATGGAAATTGTTTATTCTTCATGGTCAATGTGATCATATTACAGCAAGAACATGCAAAATGTTCTGTTTCATTTACTTCGTCTCCAGTTATCGGCATGATTTGATTTCTTGTTGCTTCAATATTCCCAAACACAGCATAATTCCGTTCAATTCTTCTGAATTTTCTTCTATTCATATGCGGTAAATTTGGATAGAGTTTCATGGATTTTTCTGAGGCTGTTTTTGGAAAAATTTCTTTGCCATTCCCGGGGATTTTAAAAAAATTTGGAATATTTTACTTTGAATTTGGATTTTAATCCCTTTTTCTTTCTTTTTTTTTGAAGAAAAAATTTGAAAATCAAGGCTTGGTAAAACTTAAGGTTGTTTTGCCCTGGGTAATAAATAAATTTATTAAAAACTTCATTGGATTTTTTATGCCTTTTCTTTTGGTTTTTTTCTTATTCAATTTTACTTTATGGAGTTTTCTTTTTGGTGGATTTATTGGTGGATTTTTCTTATGGACAGGTCCCAGGACTTTTCTTCCTTCCCTATTAAAAATTTTTTAAAAAAAAAAAATTTTTATAGAAACTTATTTGGGAAACCTGACTATTTAGGTATAGGAACATGACACATCATTTGAAAGGAACTTCAATTGTCTTTCAGGATTTTCGATAATATACAGGATGATCCATTTGAAAAAATGCACTTTTCACTACTTTTGTATGTATCGGTGAATTCACAAATTTTGAACGACCCTGTATAATGGAGAAAAAATTTCCTTAGAAAAAATTATTAAAAAGGCCTTGGCCAAACTAATTTAAAAATTCAGGCGGTCTTGGATCCGGATTCCCAAAAAATAAGGCATTGGATAAAGGTTACTTTTGCCCAAAAAATAAGGAAATCAAAGGATTTTTCGGAAAACCGGTAAGAAATGGTTTGGGGAGGTTTTTTCAAAAATTATCGGGAAGGAATTAAAAAGGGGGGAATGGAAAAATTATGGGGGGTGTCTCCTTAATATTATAATTGTTGCTGCTTCTCTTTATAATAGGCGGCGACGTAGCGGTGCGGAGATTATTGTTGGTTGGAAGAGAAGAAATAATTAAAGAAGAATAATAATCTTAAAAATACTATGTCCCCCCTTCTTCAAAAATTTTTTAATAGGCCATTGAGTTTGGGACACCCTGTATATGACAACATGTGCTTATTCGAGTTATCGATACTGGTTAAGATCAATTGCTTCCGGATGATTCTATCCATATCCGCTTCAAAAATGAACTTCTGAAAAATATTTATTCCAATCACAAAATCTCAACGAAAACAGAACGCCCCTGTTTTCATCTCGGTTTTAACTTTGATACTGACTTTGCATTTAATGTACCTAGAGCGTCTGGAAATTCCTTCAAACATTACACAATTATTCTAAAGTGTCTTCCTTATTTCCCGTCATGAATTAAAGTTCTCCAGGTAACAGACACAAGCCTCGTTCTTGCATTTTACATGTTTGTGCATTTTTATGAAACCCGCCACGCTTTATGAAATGGATAAAATGTGTCATCCCGTTATGAGATGGCGATATTGTGTTTTAGTCGAGATGGAGGAATTGGATGTGTCGAAAGACGTGGCTTGAGATTTACATAGTTTTATATCAGATGAATAATATTATTCTGCCATTTCTGATGAATCTATTTGTGGAAATGAAATATCAAAAGAAAGGAATATATACTATCTCTAATGTACAGTCTAGTTTGTCTTATATGTCTTCGAAACCTCCATGTCAATAACTACTATATCCGGTTGGAGAATGAATAAAGAGTGGAAACATAAAGGAAAGCAACAAAAAATATTACAGTTTTCTCTACCATTCTCACTAACAGTGTACATCAACAGTAACAGTTATAGTGAGAGTCGTACAGAATACTGTGTAATATTTTTAGTTGAATATGTATTAGTATAGGGTAGTTAGTTCAATTAAAAATAATTCTAAAATATCACTTGAAGTAAATTCCATTATCGATATGATACAAATATGAATATAAATAGTTCTCTAAGATATTCCCGAGTGCTCTGGAGATGAACCATAAATCATGAACGTTTGTCAAAAGCTGATGGCTTTTTTATTAATTTATTATTCTCCTCTCTATCTCTCTCTTTCTACTTTCCTTTTGATTTCTCTCTCTACCTCTCTTTCTCTTTTCTTCTCCTCCCAGCTAACACTGAACTTGGAGAAATGTGAAAGCGATGTTTGAAAAAGGGAATGAATGCTTTGTACACCGAAAAGAATACTCTGCTCACCTGTATATTCTCCACTTTTACTAGTTGAAATACCCTCTTTCTTCAACAAACACCCATACTCCTGCTTGCCATTGGGAAGTAGTTTGTATGGTTCATGGTAAACCGAAGAATTCTCGCTATCAGATTCCTCGCCCGTAACATGTCCATACAAGTTACATTTCTTCTGCTTCTTAGAGGTGTCACTGCCCAACGTATTTCCTTTGCTTTTCACCGATAACCTGGATCTGGAGAGGCTGTTGTTGATGATCGGAGTGGACATGGGATTTGTTTTCAAATCTTTCATATTGATGGTCGTTGGTTTGGTGCTACTGGACACCAAGGCAGTGTGTTTATGGAGCAGAGCAACCTGTAAAGGGATGAAAAGCTGGTTGAAACAGTTTAAAACGTATTATTGAATTCGATAGAATGATAATGCTAGATAAGGAAGCTGTATTTTGGTGGATTCGAAGAAAAATATCTACGTATGAAAATACATGAATACTTACTTAGTTGTCTCTTTTTCATTCAATCGAAACACTCAGTACTAATCTTAGGACATACTGACTATTAACTAATATATTTTCTACGTTAAGAGGCAAAGCATCGAATGAATATATTTTTGAAAGAATCTATTCCATTTCTGTTTTCACTAGTCTCCCTTGTGAATCTCTTTTGGAGATATGCGAGAAGACTTGAGTCAATTTGCATTACAATATTATCAATTATATTATGATATGGAAAATTTGAGATCTATCCCTAAGTATAGCTAAAGTCAGCACCTGGGCTCACGTGTATCAAGCCCACAACAATATTGATTGTAATATATGTTGAACATTTTCTGGAGCGTATTTCATAATACGAATATAAAACTAGAATTTTGAAAATTATTTCTCACCTTCTTCCTGCCTCTTCTTATCATCAAGAACACAGTGCATGCTAACAGAAGAATAATCATCGCTAGAGCCCCTGTAATGAGTCCAATGTATGCCTGAGTACTATTGGTGGGACTAGTAGCTGGAGTAACTTCTTTTCTAGCATGAGTGGTCTCACTGGGAATACCTGGTGCAGTTGTGGTAGCGATAGTTTCAGGAAGGAGGTAGTACTTCTGAAGATCATCTTCGGTGAGGTTGTTTGTCAGTCCCACTGAAAAGACAACGGGAATAAGAACATACACTAGTGCCTTTGACCTTGAATCAAAATCAATGAGGAGTTTTATCAATGCTGCTCAGCTTCTGTCATATTATTTCTCAGTTTTGTTGTTATTCACAACATTATTCTAATGTAGTTTCAATTATCACGAAAAATGGGAATATTATGAAAAATAGTACAATATAACAATATATGGCTTGTTGTGAGTATTCACAGGATTTGGTCCCAGCCGTAGCACAAAATATTAGGTGGAAATATATCGACTACAAGCCTACAACATCTTTTTAGAGGATCGAATGACCCATCATGAGTCAACTTCAGAACGATGCTCTTATATGAAACATAAACTTCTAGTAATACGCCATCAGTTTCTATAGTATCTGGAAGGAAGGATTTTTCACTGAAAATGCGAATTCACAACGGATTTCTTCAAGATGAAAGATCCTGAAAAACTAATCATGAAGGACCCAATTTCAAAACACCAGGCACTATTATCATATCTCCAGGATCTATCATTTAAAAGGAAGCCGTATATGACTATTTGGTGGTATATATATATGTGTATATATATTATATATGAAAAGCCGTATAAGACTATTTGGTCGTATAACCATATTTTATATATATATATATATATATGATGAGTTGTTATTATTTGGGTTGCAGTCCGGGGATGACAATTAGGCTGTTCTCTTTGTTTTTGTCGAGCTTTCAAAATGTTTATTTTCTTTTTCAAGACGCTACAATATGTAAATGTATAATATGAATTACAATATATATATGTATACTTACAAAACGTGAAAATCAATTAAAATTATTAAAAATGAATGACATATTTCACGAAGATCGGGAAGTCACTTGACGGAAGTTGAGTCATATACAGAGTTATTATTTTTTAATTATCTACTGATATTATAATTGCAAATGAGGGAGTATTATATTCAATGAGGATGAGAGTTATCATTCGTATTCAGATTTTTATGTAGAATATAAGTATATATATTGCTCAGATCACTAATATCTGTTCGTTTATTCAAAACAATATCTTTTTTATTAGAGATGTGGACCATTTCTAGAAATAGTCTCTTGGTCAAATTGGTCTCCATATCTAAAATTTTTACATTTTCATAACTCAACCTATGATCTAAATCAATTGAATGTTCTGTCAATGCACTTGATCTTATATTCCTTCTGCAGTCACTCTTATGTCCAGTTAGTCTATCTTTCAAAAGTTGTTTTGTTTGACCGATGTATACTTTATCACAATCCATACATGGTATTTCAACACACGGAAAATTTCTCCATAAAACAAATCAATGCAAAAGATTTCGAAGGTAAATACCTTAAGGATAAAAAGAACCGAAATAACGAAAACATATCCAAATTCTCTAGTCAATAAAATTCTCTTCAGCACCCCAACTCACCTAAACAAGAGACTTTACAAAACATATATTCAGTGAACATAACATAAAAATCGCTCGAACTAATATTAAAACAATATCTGACTTACATTCTAAATTGAAATCTCCTATTCCTCTAACATCCAAATCCAACGTCGTGTATGAAATACCATGTATGGATTGTGATAAAGTATACATCGGTCAAACAAAACAACTTTTGAAAGATAGACTAACTGGACATAAGAGTGACTGCAGAAGGAATATAAGATCAAGTGCATTGACAGAACATTCAATTGATTTAGATCATAGGTTGAGTTATGAAAATGTAAAAATTTTAGATATGGAGACCAATTTGACCAAGAGACTATTTCTAGAAATGGTCCACATCTCCAATAAAAAAGATATTGTTTTGAATAAACGAACAGATATTAGTGATCTGAGCAATATATATACTTATATTCTACATAAAAATCTGAATACGAATGATAACTCTCATCCTCATTGAATATAATACTCCCTCATTTGCAATTATAATATCAGTAGATAATTAAAAAATAATAACTCTGTATATGACTCAACTTCCGTCAAGTGACTTCCCGATCTTCGTAAAATATGTCATTCATTTTTAATAATTTTAATTGATTTTCAAGTTTTGTAAGTATACATATATATATTGTAATTCATATTATATATTTACATATTGTAGCGTCTTGAAAAAGAAAATAAACATTTTCGAAAGCTCGACAAAAACAAAGAGAACAGCCTAATTGTCATCCCCAGACCAACCCAAATAAGTCTCTCTCTCTCTCTCTCCTCTATATATATATATATATATATATATATATATATATATATATATATATATATATATATATATGTTGTTGTTGAGTTCGGGTCGCGTCGGAGTTTTGTCTCACGTTTCGGCTCCGATTTTGGAGCCATTTTCAAGAGGTAAATGTGACTTCACGCTGAGGTCTCAATCACTCCCAGTGTTGCGGGCAGTTTGTGAATTGACCCAAGTAGCCCAAAACTCAGGTATATATATATATATATATATATATATATATATATATATATATATATATATATATATATATATATATATATATATATATATATGTATCGTTTGTACCACTGAATCTAACGTGTGGCTGAAATTTATCGTTTCATATACTAGCATCGTTTGAATATATTCTACCCCGGATCATTTGAACCCCTCAAGAAGCCATATGTGAGACTAATATATTGGTAAGGTTGAAGAAAGTGAATCGAGTGAATGCGCACGTTTCCATTGTTGAAAAACGGTAACGATTGAAAAACCAGTTCAGTGGCATTGTATTAAAGAACTCAATTCAATGAAAATATAATTTTATATAGAGTTACTTCAAAATTTGATTACTAAATCGGATAACATTTCAAATATTATTGATGTTTGTTACTTTTATCTTGTGGCAATATACGGTTGAAGTGTCAACATCTTTCGGAGAGTTGAAAGAGGCGTGTGATGAGTTCACCAACTTGGGCATATTATGACTGAATTTCACTGAAGAATTGGTGATATTGTTTCTCAATTCTAAAAAGATTTTCCAAAAAAGTGCTGTTCTCAACTTCGTAGTTGAAATAACCTCATGTACTATCTTCATCAACTGCAAGTTCAACTGCAAGTTCAACTACTGCATATCGATAATAGCTCTGTATGCATTCATTTCTCATTCCATAATCCAATATACCTCCTGCGTTAGAACTTCTCCTCTGCTCCTGTAGGATTAATGATATTATTTGTTGCGCCTCCTTATAAACGCCACTCCGGCGTTTTTTGTCCTGTTTTACTGCACGTTAATGGATAGTAGTGAGGAACTAGTTGAGTGGATTCCGCACGTCGGTTATTTGATTAAAATGCTCAATTGTAATTTGGTGCGAGTGGATGGGTTGGAAGAAGAACACGGAGAAGCCGGAATAGATGCACTTCCTCACCGGTTAGGATAGTCTGCAGTTAGTCTTCCAGGACGTGATTGGATTCTTTATCGTGGTTCTCTTTGCTAATGACCTCTGATCTACCTTCGACTGAATGTTTGGTGCAAAAATTCAATCGAAGCTCAGTGAGCAGTTCGGGGAGATGGCCGTCACGAGAAAAGAATGACCACAAGGTTGAATTCTAAAATTGATTGGATTACAGCTTTTACCGTAGATTTTAAAATCACAGATTTCAATTAACAGTATTTACAGAATGGAGTGAAATCATGTTGACTGCTGGATGCCTGGCAAACTTTTCTGGACTCACTGTTGAATTGCCATCTAAATTTTTCCTCATGGTTCAGATGTGATGATTATAAAGTACGCGAATAACTGTCTCTATCCTTTGGTTGTATTATCTGCAACTGGGGTCTCCATTAACAGCTCTCTCATGTACTGATATTCTCTAACAATTGGTTTCTACTAGGTGATTCGTAATGAATTATGGATGATTTCTGCTACACCAGAGAAATCTTACAGTTTTTCACCCAACGCATACGGATGACATCATAGTGCTGCCATATCAAACTTGGAAAAATGACTCATCTACAGTCATTTCGAACAGAAACAGACATAAAATGAATACGGTGTCATTTGGAATTTGTGACTCGGGTCCGAACAAGTGAGTTGCCATTGTTTCATTCTTTGAAATTTCAAGCTCAGTGAACACTACTATCATGTCCAATATAAATTTTCTAATTCTACAAACCACTGAAAGGCGACCTGTACCATTATTTTGTTATCATCCGCTACAAGGAGATTGAGCACTGCGAGACAAGATTGGTAGTAGAAAAGATATTCTTGGGTTTCAACACATAATTTGATTATAATTCATTCAAGTCAAGAGATTTTTTTCCATTTCCTCGCGTCATTTCTTTCGTTTTGAGTATCCTCACTGTCGGCACAGATGTCGTATATGGCGCAAATAATGCTTTTCTTACAAGATCATAAATTTCCTGATTGATTGTGATTGTTGAATGACTTGACCTCCAATAGTGAGTCTCTTTTATAGTCTACAAAATAATCAAGCTCTTCACGGCATTCCTATACCAGTCTGAAAATCACTATCGAGAGTGTTTTTGTCTTTCATCTTACTGGGGCTACTTTGCACATATATTCACTCACTTCGCTGAAACAGCGGAGAGGAACGGGCGATTTCTTTCTTTTCGATATACATTTTCACTTCTATTGGCCGCCTCGTAAAATTTGTCAATAGTTTCATCAGTATCTGTTTCATTTATATTAGCAAATATGTTTTGTTATTTTTATTCTTTCACCGAATGGTAGTGCTGGAAAACTACTAAAAAGTAGTTTTTCGATGTCAAATTTCGAAGAAATACGGAATTTCCATCGATGACACAAAACGTTACAAGCGATCAGAAATCATGTTGAAGATCACCGCCAAAAATACAAGTAAGTTTAGCATGGGGCTGTTTCATAAAGCTCGATTTTAGACTGATTATTTCTAAAATCACGTGATTTCGAATTCGAAATTGAATTTTGTCACAAACGAATCTTGATATTTGTTATGTATTCAGGGATACTTTTCCCCTGTATCCAAAACATAACGCCTCTTTCAGTGAACATTATTCCGACCGAGCATGATTCAAGGACAATCGAATCTTGATTACCCTTTCATTTTCCCTCCGATTCATATTTCTATTAAACGATGAAATCCCGATTGCCATCCCCCTTCTGTTCGAAGGGAAATTGGAATGGAACCGCCGCATACCTTCTCACTTGATAAATCGGCTGCGGAGCGCGATAAAGCAGCCAGAAAAGCCCCAAGTTGCACAAGATAACTTCCACAACTTTTTTACTTGTTACACTTTTCAAAAGTTGAGACACGTTTAGCTTTTATCTATCGCGCGGCTCTGGGAGTTCGCCGCTGATCTCTCTACAGTTTTAAGGAATCAAAAGATGGATCGTGCCATAAAGAGAAGTTCTCTTTTAATCTCGCTGCAACCGACATGTGCTGAAGTTGTTATGGGAGATTTTGCAGAATGCGAAAGAGAATTGATTGCAGTAAATTTCATACGTTGCGCCCGGAGAACTACGAGTGCTAAAATGATTTAGGTGAAGGAGTTTAGGGAATATACAGCTGCTCGAATCCATACTGTAGTGCACAAAATACGATATATTCTATTATTCGCGTTTATTGATTCAGAATATATGGTTTGTTCAACAATATACTCCTAGATAAATCTCAAGAAAACGTAACTAAACCTTCGAAATGAGTATCGATTCTTGTTTCAATGTGGTTAACATTCCTCGTTGGGAAGTATTGGTTTTAATTTCCATCAAATGTATCTGTAAGACTCAACCAATATACAAGCAATGAAACTGAATATGAAAATTGAAATAACATTGTGTAAGTGACATGTAAATTTACCTTAGGCCAAATTAATTCAACATTAATTAAATTGAATTTATATTTCTGATCTTAGGAATGTGATTTATCTATATCCATTTTGAATTAACCTGCTGAACAACTGCGGGTGCTTCAACTCTTCCCGGAAGAATAAATAAATGGAAATCACAAAGGAAGGTTACACATGAAATGTACGAACGAAGATATTCGAACCTCTGCTCTGGTGTGAAAGTTCAAACTTCTTGTAGAGATCAATTACCCTAACACCCAACTGATATTATATGCACCCGACGCGCGTTTCGCTAAGAAGGTATGCATCTTCAGGAGAAGGAAATCGATACTGAATCTATACACTAGGGTTAGCTATTCATTTACTTCACACTATCAGGAAGTACAACAACTACCTGTTATGTCTTTGGGTTCGATATGGACTTCGTCTGTTTTTACCAATTATTCTGGATAATTCTGCGGACTGAAAGGGGAAGGCCCTTTGTCACCATTCAATCATCACATTTTGCTATCTCTAGAATCTCAAATATGAAACTGGAGTAATTTCACAATGAATAATAAATGAGGCAGAAAATTTCAAGTGGGTGAACGTGTAAAACATAGAAACAAAGTTGTTGTTTTATCTATATTAACTGAAGTGTTTGAGTAATTATTCATTTGCGCCATATTTTTTTTGCACTTGTCCCCTATGCGCCGTACTTGGTGTCCCAAGGTAGGTCTGGCCAACACAACCTTACATTCGTATCTACCCAAGAGATCCATTAAAGCAAAATTTCAACTTCATGAAATGTGTGTTAGCAGCTCTTGGACTACTTGTTTTGCGTTCCAGTATAAAATATGAAAACTCCTGTGTTTCTATCGGCTAAACAGCACAAAACAATCAGGTTTCTCGTCGTTCTAGAAGATATCAATGTTGTGGCTTATTACGTCGAATAGTAAGGGGTTCGAATTATCGAAATATCATAAAAAGATATAGACAAACCAAAACATCTCGCATATGCATAAATTTCCGAGAAGAGTATATTGTAAAAATAGTTGGAATGAAGTCATAATTTTCACGTTTTTTTTTCACATCATACTACACCTGGATATATGCTGGAAGAAACGCTAGCTTTTCCTGAGCCCTTGCAATCTACCCATAATAGATTGACAATCCGTAGAGGAAGGAGATAATTACTGATTTGCAAGAATTGCAAGGCTACCGGATAGTGTGATCACGATAAGTGCGTACGATATTTGCGGTCTTTCAAACAGAGAATCAATTGCATCCGGTTATTGGAAAAGTATTTGAGATGGCTCAATAATCTCCCACCTTCTCCAGTGATTGCAGATTATCCTCAAAAATTTTTACAGAGGGATTTTGCAATGAATTTGTCAGAGTTGAAAAAGTCATGTTCTTTCCTCACGACTCCAAAGACACATTATCGAAGTGAGAACTTTAAACCTTTTTTTTATCAAAATTTGACCATGAAAAAGTATTTCCAACTGAAGATTTTTTATTGCCACCTTTCAATGAGTTGCATCAAGTTGTCAACATAATATGCTTGATATAGAGTTCAAGCACATTGTTCAAAATTTTTTTTCAGTATTTTTTCTGGTTTCAATTCTCCGGAAAGTTTAGAAATCTAAACCTTGACATATTTTGTTGACAATTGAGGTCATCTGCGTATTTAATTCCGTTCAATTTGTACTTTTTGTACAGTAACGCTTTAATTTTTGTTTATTTTCCAACCCAATGATTTTTACGACACCTTTCAATCGAATAAGTCTGAAGCACACAAAAGCTGAAGGAAACGGAATGGACCATAATGGCTTCAGAAATAAATGAAATTTCAATGAAGAAAAAAACGATCAAATGCTTACGCCAATTTCTGGAAATAATTTTTTACATTGAAGAGTTGAAGTAGTAGAGGCCAATTTATTCATCCTCTAAAGACTCAACCAAATTCAATCTGCTTAATAATTTAATAATAATAGCGATAAAATCCAAAGACTTTACGGGCCATTTAGAATATACAAAGAGCGGTACAAATTGAAAAACTTATTCTTCATCGAATAATTGACGTATACTCTGTTTTTTTTTGAATATATTATTATTTTGCGAATTGTAATGGACATTTAAAATACTTATGATACAGGCCTCGACCATATTTTAGGACGATCAACGTTAATGATATGAGTGATATGATAATTTCCACTCGAATATCGATTTTTTGTGATATTCCACTGAAACTATTATTATTCTCACTAGCCTCTTGGTATTCTCAGTCGTAGTTGAACTTATTTGTGCGTATTCACTGGTCATTCTACTTTGAAATTTGTGATAACACCACTAGCACTAAACGAACGAAGTATATAACCACAAATGCATTTTACAGTTTCCAATCGTCGAGTAAAACGCAAATTACTTTTTGCTTGCTGATGCATGCCGAGATTTGAAACCCTCTTACTGGGACCGACAGGATGCCTTTCCTTTTGCTATGGAGATTTTACATCTTTTACATTCGATACTGATACCTTTTACCGACGAACAATTCTTCCCACTCAAACCAGCAACAGTTTTCATGTTTACCGGTTGATAAAGAGGATACGACATACATAAAATATAAGGATACCATGAAATATATCCCTCTTTTTCAAAAACCGTTTCGTTTTTTTTGCTCTTTCTGTCGTATCAGGTGCAGTATCGAGGCTTGGAAAACGTTTATTAGACGATATGAAATGGAAATCGACAAAGAAGTCGGTGATAGACTCTCTCGGTTTTCCATACTCCTTTTTTGTAGGTCCCTGACAATATAGATGCTTCATATGTCTGGCTTGAGTTTTTTCAGTTGTTTCACTTAACTGTCAATTTAATTTCAATTTACGGTACGTTCGCAACTCAGTCAATATACATAAAATTGTCGCAACTTTGATATATTTGCTAGTCTGGAGATGGCATGATTTTGGGCCAATCAATCATATATGACATGTCAAAACCTATCACATTAAATTCATCTAAAGTTGAGAAATTCTGGAAGAATTTGGAACATTCAAGATGAATTGCCTCTGAAAACTCAATGAATAGATGAAAATGATATAACTGACTTGGATATGGATTTTTAGTCAATTCTATCGGAATCTGATCCACCTTGGTGCGTTGTTAGAGAAAATATTGAAATATACATCTCAAAAGTGTTTTAATTTTGTGTGAAGTGACATGATTTGTATGTTCACATATTAAAATAACGCTCTCGAAGACAGGTTCATGCAGAACTATTATAAAAAATAATATAATAATGAAATACCTGAAGAGTCATTGGGATGAGGTTGCAAAACAAAGGGTTCGAAAGGCTTTGAAACGAATACGTTTCGGTTCAATGCCCTTATCCGGGAAACTGTTTTTAGCAGATATATCAACATCACATAACATCCATCAAACCCAAACCCCAGTACACGCGCCCTTATATACCACGAAATATTTTTGGAACTCCGAACTCGCCTCATCATATTGGCATTCCTACATTCCACAAAAAATTACGCAACGTCCCAAATGTATCGTCTCTAAACTGTCGTATGCGCATACATTTTCAGTCCCCGACACATTATTCAGATTTTCGAGAAAAATACTGGAAATATCCCTGGAATTTATTTAGTCTGGGCGCCCCGAAAAATATTTCGTAATACCCATCTGCGTTGCAGATCCCTTTAAGCTAATGTAAAAACCGTTTTGCACATTTGTTTGGGGGAAATTGGTCTTGACAGTCGAATAAACGTAAGAGAATTTTCATCCTGCCATATTAAAATTTCATTTCACCCTAGAGACGAGACAAGTACTGTGCAGTTTCGAACGGACATTTTCAAAACAAAATGATATGTCCCGGCGGCTTTCACTCGAATAGGATCATCATGAATAATACATTTTTTGTCAGACTGTCTCAATTTGTTTGAGGACGTTGCGTATTAGGATGAATTTTGATAGATATTCTTGGGAATATCCAGACAGTTCGAAGCCAGGTGAGAGAAATAAATGGTTTATCGTCGCCAAGAATAGAGTGTCAAAAATTAATAATTTGGAATTTGTAACCACAAAAATAATGGTAATATCTCAATTCTTGGTGGTATTGAATTCTTCTATGAAAGAACAAGAAGGTTTGAAGGACTTCATGAAGTGAACAGCGAAAGTATGGCTATTCGGATTCTAGTTCGGTGCCTGGAGATATAGCCAGGTGAACTTGTAATGACATAAATGATTAGGTGATAAATTCCACATGATTCACTATTCCGTACCGATTTACGAATTCAATAATGATATAGGAACTAACATTGAGGATAAGAGGGGTATTATTGCTGCATAAGAGCAGGTATTGTTTCTGGAACTATGTTCAAGAAGCAGTGGAGATAATTTCAAAACAAGTCAGGTATTTTCCTGGAGATGCTGAACTTGATTGCCAAAATGCGCGTCGGGTACAAATGTTTCGGTTTCGTATTTGCTCAAAAAAAAAACGGATTCACTCGCTTTTACAATGAATGATAACAAAATGGGCATTTATCCAAAGCAAACTAGTGTGTCCCCATTCTGACATTTTCGGCAGGTTCACATATTATGGCGTTCATATCACTCACTCATTAGATTACACTTTCGCGAGCAGGTATTTGCCTTTGTCGCGGTATATGATTATTTCAGTTTTTAATTTGAACACATTAATCTTCTGGGTAACCACTGAGTGATCCGATTGATGAGTGACAGATATTCGTCCCGTTACGTTAAAATTTTTACGGTCGCACTGTATGAAGAAAAAAATAAAGTTCGTGCTAGTATCAACCCTTTGAATGAGTACACAAATGTCAGTTTCACTCGGAGTAAAACTCAAGATGTATTAGCCTCTGAAGAAGCTAGCCACTCGCGCCAGCGAAACGTCAGGAAGAAATTCCAAAAAAACGACGTCCTTCAAACACGAAAAAAGGAGTGAAACTGGAAACCTCGCCCGCGAAAGCCTTAACCTTTTTGATACAAATGTCACTTACGAAAATTGTCAAAAACAAATATTTGCATTTGAGAAGGAATTTGCGTATAAGTTTTTAGAACGGAAGCGGATTTATATATATATATATATATATATATATATATATATATATATATGTATATATATATATATATATATATATATATAAATTAAAAATTTCTGACTGATTGGAATTGTTCTATCCAGAAGGAACTGTTTTTCAATTGACGCAGCAACTTTTTGGGGTATTCAAAAATCTGCCTTCCTACACTTGTGAAGATTCCAATATAAATTCTAATTTTTTCAGATTGTTGTAGGTTAGAAACTCAGAAAACAACGAAAAATATATTTATCCACCACAAATAATGATGTTCAAACAGTACCTACACTAATTGGTTTCTTCTCAGTGTTTGGAATGTATATACTAGTTACAGCATCTCATCTTTGAGATAACTTATGAGAATACCCATTGGGACAAAGTTCCATACGAATAACTCCCAATAAAAACAAACGAAACTAACCGAGCAAGTGTCGGTAGTTTCTGTTTTGTTGTCGTCAGTTGAAAATGAGAGAACGTGCGGTTGTTGCTTTAGGAAAACGTTATTAAGGTGAGCACTTTGGTGAAAAAACAATTGACCCTCTCAGTGTGGGAACACAATGAAAACAAGAGGGATAATCGGATAATTGTTATTCAATTTGGGGAAACTTTCAACTATTCGGCTTTCGAAGAGTTGCCCTTGTGGCAGTTAGGTCACCCCAATCTTGCTCGATTGGTCTAATATATCGATTTCTATCTAATATTCCGATTGGGCAATCTAACGGGGTCTCACATTTGAACATGCAGTTTAGAGCTAACCAATTCGTTCGCAACAAAAATAATTGCACTTGTTGAAAATTATTGTTTGATTTTTGCAATACCTTTTATATCCAATGAATGGTTGATTTTGAGTTGTTACTGCGATATCTTGGTGTTATAAAAATTCTTAAATATTCTTCAACTCAGGATACAATGTTTTTGTTTCATTTCCAGAATCATTTAGACTTATCGCGCGGTTCTTCAAAGTGAAGTAGAATTAACATTACTCATAAATTTTTTCTAGTATTTTTTGACTTGTCAAATTGAAACAAAGAAGTATTGGAGAAAAATATTTGTAAGTCGATTTTGAAAACAAAGTATAATTGCATCACGTTATCTTTTCATCTGTGGAAAGAAGGAAGAAATTTTCAGCGCAGTGATGGATACTGACAATATCTCACTGAGTGTAGTTCGCCTTTCTTTACTAGGATGGTGCCACAAGAAGAATCATTTCGAAACATCTGCTGACGAATTTTGTGTTTTTTTCAGTGCAATGGAACATATTTCTTCAGCGCAGCTGATTTTCAAGAGAGACTGGAATGTTTGCCGTCTACACTTGTGAAAAATACAAATCAATCATTTTCGAGATGGTTCTACCCGAAAAGCAGCAAAAAGTTTCATGGAAGTTATTTATCTTTTCATTAATGAACTTTTATAGAGTATTGAACAGTAACTGGGAGACCTCCTTTAACAACCCGGTAGTTACTCATACAATAAACAATCTCAATCAAACTGATGAACCTTGTTTTCTCAAGTGAATACAGAACCTAGTTTATTATTTGATGAATAGAGATCCTCATTCACATATCACTTCATAGCAAAGCAGCCTAATTTCCATTGACCTACATCTACCCTCCCTACAAGGAATACACATTGCCAAACTCGAGCACAAACCTACAATAATAATGGATGGGTTCTCTTTCCTTCCTCAACTCACATACATCGAAACGCTCCAATAAGGCACTTACACAAGCAGGAAACCGAGTGGGCCAATTTTGTTTCACAAATAAAGGAACGGGGCCAGACAAGCTGCAATAATATAATTTCCAGTAGTTTATACGCCTTGGGCGGAGCAAATTACTCCGAGGTACCGACCCAACCTGAAGCGCTCTCCTCGGTCTTGTTATGAACGATATTATTCAAAGCCCTTGGAGTTCGAAGTCTTGAACTGGGGCGCTTGCAAAAAATGTAATAGTTGGTGCCCTGTCCAATTTGAGCTAATGGAGAATATCGAAATGATATTGTGTTCGTGTTTGTGATTTATTATCATACCAAGAGATATGGGATCCTTAGATGAACCAAAAAACAAAGGAAGCAAGTTGAATTCGGAATAATGTAAATAATTCAAAAACCAACTATATCTTATGCATTTTTAGGCGCTCTTCAATATTTGTAGAACGAATAAATGGAGCAAAAATTATGAGTGCACAAATGAAAGGGAAAAATATAAAATGTATATCAGGAAATGTTTGGCACTATAAATCTCGCTGAGAGAGACAATGTGATCAACAGCTGCTCTTTGACATATATTTCCCCATTGCATCCACAAAAAATTTCATTAAAAGAAATACATTTTCTTCCAATTTTTTTCAGTTTTGGGTTTAAGAATAAAATTCCTATTTCAGTAAGTGAAGACAAGACAGCGAAACAAGAATATAATGAATTTGTCACTGTGTGAGGGTACATTTTCCTGTAACCTCGAATCAGCCTGCACAATTCTCAATTTGAGAAACGGTGATTATAGACCAATAGCTTTACTGATTATTTTTTCTGAAATGATCTAAAAAGTAGTACCCAAAAGATTATCAATTTTTTTCAACCATTTCTTCAATGTGATAGTCAACACAGATTCAGGTATGGATTATGTACAGAAACTAACAGAATAGATTACGTTCAATAAATCGACAGTGAGGATCTATCAGTTGAATTAGAGATCTCACGAGCCTTCGACTCGGTTGATAGCTCGTTCACATAAAAAATAGATAATCTTGTTGTTCGTGATATAACGACTGGATCATTTCATTTTTGGAGACGAGAAAGTTTATTGTTAAAACTGATGCTGTTTCAGAAGAATTCGAAACGGATTTTGTGGCACCGCAAAGTAAGCGTACTTGATCCTTTTCTTGATTTTCAATAATGATCTATTTCCGCTCATACATATCAAGGCAGGGTACTCATGTATGCCGATGACACCTGTATATCTGTATCGCAATCCTCCAGAACTCATGGAATGATACTTCAGGAATGAACTCACCATCAGTCATAGTAAAACAGGATGTATAGAGTTCTATAGTGAGTATAAAAGAACACTAAATCGACTCTTTTTTTTTGGGGGTCTCTCAATACCATCTTAAACGAGGTAGTTCTTAGGAATGCTGTTTGATTGTAATTCATCATGGAATTCGCATACTAATATCGTTTTTGACAAACTGAATAAGTGTAATTATTACGCTCGAACATATGGAAGAAAATGTTTACTTGATGTTTAATATACATTAGCGTACTCTGTCATATCATACTGTATTGCTATCTGGGGGCGAACGTCAACAATTCGGATAATTTGAATTTCACTGGAGGCAGTGGCGGATCCAGGATCAGGTCAAGGGGGGGTCTATAACTCAAGATTAAAAAAAAAAATATATATATATATATATATATATATATATATATATATATATATATATATGTAACAGAAAATTATGAGCTACCGTTTAGCAACAACTAGTCAAGATCCAAAAAAAAGGTGAAAGACATTGATATGAGCAAAATTTGAAGGTGTAGCCAGGAGGTAAAGTAGGTTCGAAACTTTACTTTTTTTAAAATCGAATCGAGTTGATTTAACCTAATCAACAGCATATTCTACTCATACATAGTATATTCAAATCGTTACCGGCATACACAATACTCATCACAAATGTAACAAGTCTAATTTTTCAAATACTGCGCCAAAAAGGATCCAATGGCAGCACTGTCAGAAATTTCTCGAACTTTTCCCCGATAAGCCTGACAAGTGTCAATTTTCTTTAAAGTGACATTTGATATTGTAATTGCAATTTGATAGTTGAAAAAAGAATTTTATTTTGAAGCTACAACATGGAGAGGACTCTATTTTCATATTTTACTCGGCTTGATCCAGCGTCTGAACCGACTGAACCAGTAAAAACGGAAAGAACAATCGGTGAGTCCAAAAATTTCAAGTGAAATTTGTTTGTTTGTTTGGGTAACATTCAATCCAGTAGAATTTTTTAAAAAACCTCGAAAATTTACTCATGTTTAAATGTAGCCTGCTCTTCAGTTTTCAATGGAATGTAATAATAATTATTAAAGTTCTTCAATTTTAAAGCAAAAAAATTTATTCTATTTTAGTTTTTTGTCTTGCTCATGTGACATTTTTTCGTTCCCTAACAAAATTGGGAAATTAGGAGCCGATAAAAATTAAAAAAACTCTCATTTTCCCAATGGGGGGAGGTCCGGTCCCAAAAACCCCCCCGTGGATCCGCCACTGACTGGAGGTATTGCAGTATTTGTTTTCCAAAACTTGAAAAATTCAAATTTTTCCATGTTCTTCCAAATAAATTGTTCTACACCTTCTATTGCTATATTTTATAAAAACACTTCCGTTGAATTCCTATTTCAAACAGTGCATTCATTGTAAAATATTTCAATGGAAATGTATAGCCTCTCCACAACTTCGTGCAATATCACAGTAACCTATAAATAACTTGGCAGGATGTATTATAATCATCACATTATAATTATAACAATTTAGGCACAATAAGAATCTCTCTTGGGGCACATCTATTTCGTTTGAGTTGGCA